>BSBK01001926.1:810000-982500 GCA_027943335.1 Chamaecyparis obtusa
ACATTCTTTTGATTCAAGAAACTAAGACGTTAAAAGATAAGGTTGTCAAAACTAACCTGATTAAAATAAGGGGGAGTTTAGGCAGTAGCTTTGAAGGGGCTTCGGTAGGGATGGTTATATTTTGGAATCTCTGGAGCTTCAACTACCAGCTCTTGAGAGAAGAGAAATATTTTCTAGTTGTTAAAGTTTGCAGCCTCAAGGAAAATTTCTCTTGGATTCTCATTAATGTTTATGCCCCAAACACGAAGGCAGGAAGACTTAAACTTTGGAAGTAGTTACATGACTTTGGGAAGTCCAACACTAAGAACTACTAGATGATTATGGGAGATTTCAACACCCCCCTGAAGGAAAATGATAAAATTGGTGGGAATATAACTCAAGTGGAGAGTAGGGTTGATCTTATGTAGTTTATCAGTAATGAAGGTTTCCTAGATGTTGATCTGGAAGGCATTAATTATACTTGGTCTAATAGAAGAGTAGGTGTTGATGTTCTTCAAGTTAAGATCGACAGGGTGCTCATCTCTCTGAACTAGTATATGAAGTTTTGTTGCACTCTATCTTCCCTTAACATAATAGGATCAGACCATTATCCTATATCTTTTTTTGCTAGCTCTTTTAATGGTAAAAGAAATGCCCCATTCAAATTTGAAAAGATGTGGCTTGTCCACCTTAACCTTGAGAACAAAATCATGGAATGGTGGAACATTAATGTGAATGGAAAAGCTATGTTCAAAGTGGCTAAGAAAATGGCTAATGTTAAATCCAAAGTCAGACAATGGAACAAGGATGTATATGGGGATATTTTTCAATCCAAAAATAAGATTCAACTAGAGTTGAAAGATACTCAGGACAAAATCCAAAGGAGTGGTTTAACTAAAGACATGAAAAGAGAGGAAAACCAAATTCTTGTGGATTACCACAACATTATTTCCAAAGAAGAGACTTTTTGGAGATAGAGAACTAGATCTCTATGGCTCAAATCAGGAGACAAAAACACCAGATTCTTTCATCTTACTACCCTAAAACATAAGGATATTAATAGAATCCAGTATTTATCATCCTCTCAAGGAACTATCACCAAAGAAGAGGAAATAAGGGAAGAAATGATGGGTTACTTTGCTACTCTCCTATCAAGGGACTCTAACCTTAATCTAGAGGATCAGAAAAATATACTAGACTCCATTCCAAGCAAAATGAATTCCAAGGATAATGATTTCTTAAAAGCTATACCTAAGGATGAGGAAATCAAAAGGGTGGTTTTATCTTTTGAAGGAGAAAAATCCCTAGGGCCAGATGGATTCCAGATGTTCTTCTTTCAATATTTTTGGAGTAGTACTGGGAAAGATGTTTTCTCTACTGTTAAAGAGTTTTTCAGTTCTAAGGCTATCCTAAAAGAACTCAATTCTACTTTCATAGCTCTCATCCTGAATAAACCTGGGGAAAATTCTACTAATGGATTTAGGCCCATAAGTCTCTATAATTCATTGTATAAGATCATGTCTAATGTTCTTACCTCCAGAATTTTGAAATTTCTTCCTTCCCTTATATCTCCCCAATAGAATGGATTTGTCTTGAGGAGTAGATTCTAGACTCCATAATTGCTATGCATGAGAATATTCATTCTTTAGAAAAGTCTAAAAAATAAGGTTTCTTGATGAAGCTGGACTTGTCAAAAGCCTATGATAGAGTTGATTGGACGTTCTTATCCAAAATTCTTCTGGCTTTTGGATTTGAAGTGGGGGTGGTCAAATTGATTATGCAATTGGTTACTACAGTTTCTTCCTCTTTCATTATTAATGGGGGCTCTTCAATTTTTTTTTGTCCTTCAAGAGGTTTGAGGCAAGGAGACCCTATATCTCCCATCCTTTTTGCAATAATGGCTGAAATTCTTGGGAGATATATTAACAACGTGGTGATGAAAGGGTAGATTATAGGTCTTCAACCTTCTTCTTCTAGATGAAAGTGCTCACATGAACAATTTTTTGATGACAATATTATGATGTGGGAGGCCTATTGGAAAAATGGTCAATGCTCCCCTCAGGATTCATGACATGGCTTAACCATCTCCTGTGTCTTCTATAAGTCTAGTGGTTGTATTAGGCATTAACATGTCAATCTTTTGGTGCAATGGAAACCACTACTTGTAACAAGTGGTATCAGATTTTGGTCATAAGTTTGAATCCCCTTGGGTAACATTGAGGGGGAGATTGTTGGAAAAATGGTCAGTGCTCCCCTCGGGATTCATGACATGGCTTAACTGTCTCATGTGTCTTCTATAAGTCTAGTGGTTGTATCAAGCATTAACAAGTCGATCTTTTGGTGCAACAACAACCACTACTTGTAACAAGGCCTTTGTTAAAGAAGAAAGGAATATGAAAAATGCTCTAAATATTTATTCAAATGCTACATGCCAACTTATAAAATGGGAGAAAAGTTCTCTATACTTCAGCAATACTCCGGAAGAAAGAGTTTTTTTTCCCTCTATTTTAGGTTGTAAGATAGGGATGCTCCCTACCCCTTACCTAGGGCTTTCTCTATGCCTACAACCTGAAGCCTCTTTTTGGAATGACATCATTGACAGATTCCATCACAAATTGGCCTGTTGGAAAGGGGTTACGTTGAGTCAAGATGGAAAAGTCAAATTGCTGAAGGCTACTCTCCAAAATCTTCCTATCTACGCTCTTAGTCTATTTAAAATCCCATAGAAGTATGTTGAATTGAAAAAATGCAAAAAAGATTTCTTTGGGCTGGGATTAAAGAAAAAAAAAGACTCATCCTTGTAGCATGGGAGAAGGTTTGTAAACCTAAGAAATTTGGGGGGCTGGGAATTAGAAGCATAATTAACACTAATAAGGCTTTGATGTCAAAATAATGCTGGAGAATCTTTGAAGAGGACAAGGAATGGAACTCAATAATAAAAAGTAAATATCATCTTACCTCCTTAGATAATACCTTAAATTCTCATCTGGATATTCAGGGTTCCTTTATTTGGAATAGTATTAGTAAGGGAAAGAATTTGGTCAAAAAAGGAGTCAGATGGAAGCTGGGAAATGGCAGGAAGATACAGTTATGGAATGACAACTGGCTTATGGAAAGACCCCTAAATGAAAACCAGGGGTGGTTAAGTGCTACTCAGGATTGTAAAGAGACTATTGGGGATATGGTGTCTGACTACTGGATCAACGATGAGTGGGTAGACTTAGGTCCTAATGATGAAAACTTTAAAGAGGTGAATAAACAACCCAACAACTGGTTCATTAGAGATAACATGCAAGATGAATTGATATGGGGACCTAAAAATAATGGAAAATTATCTATTTCTTTGGCTTCTACTCTCCTCATTTCTCAGGAAGAGCATCCTCCCTATTCTCAGGTATGAAACAAAAACCTTATTGCTAAAATTAACATGTTTTTCTATTTCCTTGTCCATAACAAAATCCTTACTATGGATAACCTCACTAGAAGGGGCTTCTATATGCCCAATAGATGTTTTTTGTGTTGTGTTGCGGCTGAATCTTTCAACCATATGATGATACACTATTCCTACACTAGAGATGTGTGGGATTCAATCTTTAAAAGAATACACTTGGAATGGGTTAAACCTCAGAACTTTCAGGATCTTGTTCAATAGTGGTTGTGTCCTTTTCCTAGCAAAGATGTTAAAGCTCTTTGGAACCTATTTCTTCCTCACTTCACCTAGAGAATTTGGAAGGAGAGAAACAATAGAGTGTTTAGAGATAAACATACTCCTCATGACAAGATTGGTAATCTTGTTTGTAGAAGTCTAATGGAAAATTTTAGATGTACTATTCTAAGAGATTCTCAGTTATGGAACAACTCTCAAAATATAGAAGATATTCTCAACTAGGATAATCATAATAAAAGAAAAAAAGACCCCAACTTCAGAGATAATATCATATGGACTACTTGTCCGAAGGGATGGCTTAAAGGAAACTTTGACGGTTCTGCTAAAGGGAATCCTGGAAGGGCCAGGGTGGGAGGATTAATAAGAGATTAGGCTGGAAATTATCTAGGAGCTATTGCTACCCCCGCTGGGAATTCAGACTAATCTTGTTGCTAAAGCTAAGGCATAATTACATGTTGTGTTGTTGGCAAAAGAGTTGGGTTGTTTGAATTTTTGGCTAGAAGGAGATTCCCTCAATATCATTAATTGCATAAAAGGAAAATGTGTGTCCTCTTGGACTATAGCCCACATCATTGAAAAAATTAATACAATAATTCAAACTTTTGAGGAAAGTTACATTACCCACATCTACCAGGAAGGAAACAAGCCTACAGATAGTATAGCTAATGTGGGGGCCCATAATGATGTCACCAAAGTTTGGAAAGGGGAAGAAAATCTTAAAATTGAGATTTTAAGTCTAATCAATTATGATAGACTTAATCACAAGGAGAGAAACATTATAAAAAATAATAATGACAAGGACAATTAAATTACCGAGGAAAGCTATTTGTCAAGGAAGGTGTGAGAAAATTATTACAGAGTTAATTACACATAGATTATGAGCGATTTTAAGCATCTTGATTTGTAGGAGCTAGACGAACATTGTTTTTTTTAGTATTGGCAATCTGAGAAACTAGAGAAAATAAAGCTCTTATAAAATGGGAGGTGGTCTGAGAAGGGAGGAGCCTCTAGACTGCGAGAAATGGAGAGAGGAGAAAAAAGTGTGGAAAAATTGAAGAGAGGAGGTGTTACACCATACATGGAAAGGCTTTATGGATTCGATATATAGGTAACCAAAAAATTTGCAGAGGGATGGGTTAATGGTAAAGTTAATTTGTAGGGAAAATCTTTTTCGCTCACTCTGAGTCTTGTATCTGAGATTACTGGGTTGTCTCTTGAGGGAATGAATTTTTATAGGGATAAAAAGCATATAGGGTCCAAAGCCTTTAAGCTTTTCTATAAAAATTCTGATGAAGAAGCTCTATTGAGCAAAGGGATAGGGGATTATGTTGAAATTGTAAAAATTAAGATAATTTGGGTTAAAATTCTAAAGGTGATGATAGAGTATTTTACTCTAGATGGTCGCTATTCTAAGATTTACAACCTACATTTTGTTTTGGCTAATCATTTTACGCATAATAAGAAAGTTTCCTTTCCTTATTTTATGCTTAGCTCCCTAGACAATAATATTATAGAGAATAGGAAAAAATCTAGCAACCTTGTGTTTCATGAGGGTTTGATCTTGCTCATTGTGGACTATGCTAGGGATAAGATCCTTGAACCCATACCTAAAAGGGTTATGGGAAAGATAAAGAAAAATAAAGAGGAAGAGAATAAAGTAGACACCCACAAGAGGGAATGAGGTGGAAGCTCTAGAAACAAAGGACTTGAGTCTAGAGGAAAGTGAAAAAGAGGAGATTAATGAGGAAACTGATAATGTAGGAGGTGAGGAAGAAGAGGAGGAAAAAGAAAATGAAGAAGATATGGATGAGCATGAGGAAGAAGATAAGGAAGACGAAAGGCCAGAGGAAAATAAAGATGAAACCAGTGAAAAGGAGTCGAATGGATAGTCTAGCCATGGGGATGGGGAATGAAACTAGAATAAGCACAAAATTCAAAAGGAGGCTACTATTGGTTTTGATTTGGATGATCGTATCCTGAAGGAGGTTAAGAGAAAGGAAGGCCATGACATCAACATGGACAAGTGGATAAGCCATGAAATGCAATAAATGAAGCATCACTTGAAGGTTATGGAAGATACCATGGAACCCCTAAAAGCTAAGTTGGAAAAGATGGAAAAGAAGTTTTTGACGAAGGTAAAAAACAATAATTCAAATGAGGAACTGATAGCCAAAATCAAAGTCATGTTGGATGAGAAGCAGAAAAACTTGAATGATAAAATTAGTTATAATAGGCACATTATAAATGAAGTTCTAAAGCACAACAACAAGGGCCTTAAAGTTTCAGTGATGAACCTTAAGGCTCTGTATAACCATCTGGAGAATAGCATGCTAGAGAATATGACTATCCCGATGGACGAAGGTGCTAGGAGCTCAGGGCTGGGGACTAGAATAAGAAGTGGTATTAAAAGGAAGGTTCCAAAAACCCCTAAGGAGATGAAAGGTCTCAAAGACTCCATTTAGAAAATGGAGGATCTATAGAAATAGGTGGAGAAGGCCATGAAAAATAAAAAATAATTCTTGCTGGTTGTTTGTTGGATGGTTACTGGTAAATTTGCTAGTTTTTGTTTTTTAGTTGCTTGTTTTGTCTTATTTCTTGTGGTTTTTTGGGTTGGTTGGGGTCCTGCTCTTCATTGTTTAGCAGGATTTTAATGTATGTATGGGCTGAACTGAATATATTTTGTCCTATTTTGTAAATGGTTTTGGGTTCCATTCAAAACCTACTTTTACCTTTATCAAAAACATCCTCAAGAAGAAAACTCACAAAATAAAAATTAACAGTATAAAACAAAACATAAAATCAAATTGAAAGACCAATAAAGTAAAAATGAAAACCAATCCACCTACTGGGATCAAAATAACTGTCAAAGCACAAGTCTAAGGCCATTATGATTTTCTTGTGTGAACTTTGGGACCATCTCTGAATCAACAACTTTTTGAGGATTTCAAGGCACACTCAGACCTATGTAACTAGGTGGAGCATGGTACCTGCACATCCTTGCATCACTGAACATCAATATATACAACAACCTATATATGTACAAAAGGTAGCAGACAAGGAAGGAGGAGTGTGAAATTGTGTAGATCTCCCATAGGAGTGACTACAACTACCTCCCTTCATCCTTCAAACACGCAAAAGAAGAGTGTACACCAAAACATGATGGGTTAGTAGGGTTAGCCCAAATCATAATAATAATCAAGTAAATGTAGTAATCAAAGAAATTGATCTTTAATGACAAGAAAGTAAACATGTACATTAAATGATAAAAATGTTATCCTTTAAACAACATAAAAGTACTATCTGAACATATATCTAGCTAATATTCATGATAGTCAAAACACAATAAATAGTATCATCAGGATAGGTATTACAAGAAGATAAATCAAGCTCAATCTTATAATATATCATCCTCTTAGTCAAGGAACCCTAAAAGTCTATATATTCTTGACCTCAGGGTCAAGGTCGACCTCGAACCTGACCTAGGCTAGGGATGACCTCGACCTTGACCTAGGTCAAGGTCAACCTCATCCTTGACCCTAGGGTCTGGGATCCTCAGGGTTAGCTTCCAATTTTGGGATTTCATCAAAATCTTATCTTTTCCCTCTTCAGGGCCATTATTTCTCGGGTTAAGTGTCGAATTATAAAATTAATATTTGAGGTAGACCTTTCTTGATATTTGTATAGGATTCCTAATTTATTATTGGAGATTAGCCTTTCTCAAGTTTTGTGCCTAATGCTCAAATTAACTTTGGGGTTGGCCTTACCTCAAATTTTGTGACAAGGCTCTTAAATAATTATTTTATTTCTATATTAAGGGTGGTCCCCTCCTAGAGTTTTGTGTCAAGACTTTAATTTAATTTCCTCTCCATGTGCACCTCTCTATTTTTTTGTGCCATGGGCCCTTAATTATTGTTTTCTATGAGGCCCCTCTTGTGCTCTAGATCACTATAAAAGAGAGCCTTCCTCTCTCATTTTCTCCATCAAGTTTTGCAATCTCATCTCAAAATCTCTCAAGCTCTTAAGAAAGAAGATCAAGAATTCAAGAATTCAAGCCTTCAAGCATTCAAGATCCAATTCATCAAGGAGATCCATTAGTAGCCATTGAAGGATTCAAGCTCTATGGAGCCCTCTTGTTGAAGATTCATCCATTTCCATTCAAGCCACTTCCAAATTCAAGATCCATTCAAGATTGGTGTTGAAGATCTAAAGACAATTGATTGGAGACATCCTACATTTGATTCTACATTCATCCATTCTTGTGGATTCAAGGATTCGAATCCTCCACAAGGGTTTGAACATAAGCAAGGTGAATTATTCCATTTACTTTGTTTATTACTGCAATTTCAATTCAATTTCAACGTTAATTCCTAAATTGGGGTTTGACTGAGGCAAACCCCTTCCCCCCAACAAAAATAACCATTTTTCTTATAGTTACAAGTGCGGGATAGTGAATTAAAGTACAGATCTAGATAACCTTTTCGGTGAAATTTTGAGATCCGTGAACAAAATCAAAGTCAACCTTTAGAATAAAAATGTAGCTTTTGACCTTTTATGAGGGTCAAAGATGACCTCCCTTAGAATTGGAAAAGATTTCTGGGTTTTGTAGATCTTGCAGTTTCTGTTGAGAAGCATGGGAATCAATAGTTTTTGAGATCGTTTGATAGGGTTTTCAGCCGATTCTTTTTTAGAGGTAAGTACCTTTATTTCTTAATTTCAATATTAGTCATCTACATTTACTTTCCATATCAATAAAATCTCATGTAAGTGTAAAATATTGGTTTTGGGGTCTCTTTTATGTGCAAACCATTGTTCTAGGACCCCATCCATATTTTATCCTTTACATTTTGGTGCACCCGACATACTTACCCCTTTCATTTGTGGATTTAGAAGCCCTATTTTGTTAGATCTCCCTTTCTATTATCTTGTGTTTTCACCTTCATTTTACATTTTGGTGAACCCGACCCGCTTACCCTCCTTTCTTTTATGGATTTAGATGCTCTATTGTGTTAGATCTTCCTTTATATTCCCTTGTGTGTTCACCTTCACTTTACATTTTGGTGAACCCGATACACTTACCCTCCTTTCTTTTGTGGATTTAGATGCTCTATTGTGTTAGATCTTCCTTTGTATTCCCTTGTGTGTTCACCTTCATTTTACATTTTGGTGAACCCGACATACTTACCCCTTTCTTTTATGGATTTAGATGCTCTATTGTGTTAGATCTCCCTTTCTATTATCTTATGTGTTCACCTTTATCCATTACATTTTGGTGAACCTGTTTTATGAAAACTCTTTCTTTTTGGTGTTAGATTTACATTTTGTGTTTACAAAAGTAGGTTTATTTTATGCTCTTGCATTTATATTTCAAAAATACAAAAAAATTGCAAAATTTCTTTAAAAATACAAAAAAAATTCATTTGAATGCATTTAGATATATCTAGATCTATTTTATATTTTCTTTATTTGTTATCATGTTGCACAAGTTATCTCGAGCGTGGTTCAAGTGCTTTATTAATCCTTTGGATAGGGATGTTGATTTTTCTTTTCCTCCTGAAACCATTGTGAATGATCCCTTGGATAAGGACATTGATTTATCCCCTCCTCATGAAGAAACTTTGATTCAAGAGGGTGATTTATTAATGGATGACATATTCATAAATGATGATAACTCTTTTTCTAAAACACATGTAGACATTTTGGTGAAAGAAGGTGACATTATAGACACTTTACCTCCATTTGAGACTCCTTCTAGTGATGAGGCATTAGTGGAGAATGATATACATTCCCTTAATGCTCTCCCTTTTAGTGATGATCCTATGGAGAATCAAGATCTTACCTCATCTCCTCCTAGGATGTCCTCTTTCCTTCTTGTGAATCTATTTGTAGTGTTGAGACAACTAAAATGGTTTATCCTAAACCCTTGTTAAATCTCAAAGGTTGTCCTCGCCTTACTATCAAAGGAAAACCTATGGAGTCTTTTAATGATCAAGATTCGATAGCTCACACATATCATACAAGGAATAACCCTCAACCTAATCCGGTGGTTTCTAATTCTTTTCCACCTTCTCAACCTATTCTTCCTCCTCCACCCCATCTTCCTAGCAAGGAGTATGATTTGATAAACCAATTGCAAAATACCCCTGCCAAGATTTCTTTATGGGAGCTTCTTCAAACTTCACCTACCTACTATGAAGCCTTGCAAAAATCTCTAGCAACTCTTCCTACTCCACCTCCTAATCAAGAGAACATCAATAACTTCTTACAATGCATGCATGCTACCCTAGGTCCTCCTGACATTATTTTTACTCAAAAATATTTTCCTTCAAAAGAAGTTCAGAATCAATATGATGCTCTTATGGTTGTTGTTTCTATCAATAAAAGTATCATTCGTAGGACCTTGATTGATAATGGATCCGGGCTTAATTTTTGTAGCATGGACATGCTCAAAGTGATTAACACTGATCTTTCAACAATTCAACCCGACAATGTTCCTATACATGGCTTTGATAACATTGCTAAGAACACTTTAGGCATCATTACCTTACCTATCAAAGTAGGACCAGTCATCCTGAATACACCTATCCATGTTATGCCTGGACCTCTCAATTATAACCTTCTTTTGGGTAGACCTTGGTTGCATGAGATGCATGTTGTTACTTCCACCCTTCATCGTAAAGTCAAGTTTATATATAACAATGGGATGTATACACTTCATGCGGATGTTGCACCTAATCCTTGTCTGAATATTCAAACCCACACTACTCTTATTCCTAATAGTAATCCTTCTACCTCTAATGCCCTTCCTAATGATGATTGGGGAACCTTGGATTTTACTCCTACCTTTATTAGAGAGTATAAAGTTAATGATCTTGATTTTATGAAGAAACAAAGAGAGTTTGAACAATGTGTTTTTACTTCTACTTCTAATACTCTTCATAATAACTTTATCGCTGCTTAGATACCCACAATGAATCTATCAAACCTACTTATGATGACATAGTGACTATTGAAGCTCCATTGACTCCTAATATGGCTTCTTGTTATGATCCTAGTTATCACTTCCTAGTTAAACAAGGATTTAATGGTCAAGGATGTGGTAAGCATAAATAGGGAATTCAAATGCCCTTACACACTAGGGGGTAGAGCATTCTTATGGATTGGGATTTAATCCTCGACAACAAATCAACATTAACAACATCTCAAATAACACTTCAAAACATGATGAAACTATGAAGGAATTTGACCAAGAAGTTCTTTTGCCTAAACTCCTTCATGCTAAGATGATTACTAGACCTAAACGCAAAAAGAAATGTAGTTCACACTTGAAGACTCTTCCTTTTTTTTTATATCATAGATTTCATGATCACTCTACTAATGAATGTCAAGATTTACATTATAAGATTAGGAAGCTCATTAATAGTAAGGTTATTTATATATCATGTGACAATGAGTTGTATTTCAATCCTATTTTCTCTAAATCACATCTATGTTCCTATTATAGAGCTCCACATTATGTAAACAATGTTAACCTAATACTTGGGGGCTCATTGTCTTGAATAGTGTTGCGAGCGATATAATAGGTCCCTTTCCATCCTTATTCCTACACTTGGGGGGCAAGGACGTCATCTCCTTCTTTTATATCTTTTCGGGATTCACCTCTTTCCTTGGTTAAGCAGTATCTATCGATTATGTGATATCCAATCATACATGAAAATTTTGGTTTGCATTGAGGATCTTTTTCCTTGATCACAACCTATTTTTTTGTTTGACATTGGTTTCAATGGTTGATATATCTCTCACCTTGGAAGCTGAACAGTGTGCTATCCCTCACAGGGGTTACTTTTTCACTTCTTGCATGATATCTCTTTGCATTCATCCCTTTGATGGCCTCATAGGAGCTATGGCCTTCTTGGCTTGGACTGGGTGTTGTCTATGGATGTTGTCTTGATGCTAAAGAAGGCTTTATCCTTGTTCTTTTCTGTCTTTAACATGTCAAAATAGTATGTTTTTGCCATCTTAAGGAGGGGGGCATATATATGGCCTCCCTTGTTTTATATTATGTATTTTTTGTTCTAACCTTTTGTTTTGCATCATGCTAAATCTTGGAAGGTAATGCACATAAGTTGCTAAATCCTCAAGGGACACACATTTCTAATTTCAAATATGCTAAATCTTTTGAAGGTAACGCACATAAGTTGCTAAATCCTGAGGAGACACACATTTTTCAAAATTTTCAAGATGCTAAATATTGGAAGGTAATGTACATAAGTTGCTAAATCCTAATAAGACACGCATCTATATGCTAAATCTTTTGAAGGTAATGCACATAAGTTGCTAAATCCTGAGGAGACATGCATTTTGTATTCCATGGTGATACAAGAAGGTGGATCCATGGGTACTTTATAAAAGCCATAAGAAGACACACTACATACATGCACAAAGCCACTAGAAGGCACACAACTTTATGGGGTGACTATCAAGTGTTTTCTTGGTGGGCCATCCTATCCTTTTGTGGTTCACAGTGAGATACACACATCTTACTGGGCAAGCTAGCCACTCCTCTCTTCCCTTTTCTATCTTTTTCTAGTGATGTCTTTCTTATTACAATCTTGGAGTTGACAAAGAATCGAGTCCCTAGGGGCTTGAGGATTCCTCTGTCCCTTTGATTTCAATAAGATTATCTTTTTCTTTATGATCTCCTTTACCAAGAGTTTGCATTGAGTCCATACTCTTGCTAAAGTGGGGGCTTAATGTATCATCTTAAAATGGAAGCACTTCCATGATAAGAGTGTTTATCCCTCCGAGTAAGTGGTTTGGGGTCATGTTGAATGCCTTGAATGGGTACTTAACTTGGATCTAGCTTTTTCCCTTGTTCTACCCCTTTTTCCACTTCTTCCTAGCATTTTCCTATCATTTTGGACTGTGAACCTGAGATTCTTGACCTTAGGGTCAAGGTCAACCTCGACCCTGACCTAGGTCAGGGATGACCTTGACCCTAACCTAGGTCAAGGTCGACCTCATCCTTGGCCCTAGGGTCTGGGATCCTTGGGGTTAGCTTTCAGTTTCGGGATTTCATCAAAATCTTGTCTTTTCCCTCTTCGGGGCAATTATTTCTCGGGTTAAGTGTCAAATTCTCAAATTAATATTTGAGGTGGACCTTTCATGATATTTGTAAAGGATTCCTAATTTATTATTGGAGATTAGCCTTTCTCAATTTTTGTGCCCACTGCTCAAATTAACTTTGGGGTTGGCCTTACCTCGAATTTTGTGACAAGACTCTTAAATAATTATTTTATTTCTATATTAAGGGTGGTCCCCTCCTAGAGTTTTGTGTCAAGACTTTAATTTAATTTCCTCTCCATGTGCACCTCTCTAGAGTTTTGTGCCATGGGCCCTTAATTATTTTTTTTTACAAGGCCCCTCATGTGCCCTAGATCACTATAAAAGGGAGCCTTCCTCTCTCATTTTCTCCATCAAGTTTTGCAATCTCATCTCAAAATCTCTCAAGCTCTCAAGCAAGAAGATCAAGCATTCAAGCATTCAAGCATTCAAGATCCAATTCATCAAGGAGATCCATTAGTAGCCATTGAAGGATTCAAGCTCTATGGAGCTCTCTTGTTGAAGATTAGTCCATTTCCATTCAAGCCTCTTCCAAATTCAAGATCCATTCAAGATTGGTGTTGAAGATCTAAATACAATTGATTGGAGACATCATCAATTTGATTCTATATTCATCCATTCTTGTGACTCAAGGATTCGAATCCTCCACAAGGGTTTCAACATAAGCAAGGTGAATTATTCCATTTACTTTGTTTATTACTGCAATTTCAATTCATTTTCAAGGTTAGTTCCTAAATTGGGGTTTGACTGAGGTAAACCCCTTCCTTCTAAACAAACAAAACCATTTTTGTTGCAAGTACAGGTGCGGGATGGTGAATTAAAGTACAGATTTGGATACCCTTTTCGCCAAACTTCTGAGATCAATGAACAAAATCAAAGTTGACCTTTAGAATAAAAATGTAGCCTTTGACCTTTTTTGAGGGTCAAAGACGACCTCCCTTAGAATTGGAAATGATTTCTGGGTTTTGTAGATCTTGTAGTTTCGGTTGAGGATTATGGGAATCAATAGTTTTTGAGATCGTTTGATAGGGTTTTTAGCTAATTCTTTTTCGGAGGTAAGTACCTTTATTTCTTAATTTCAATATTAGTCATCTACATTTACTTTCCATATCAATACAATCTCATGTAAGTGTAAAATATTGGTTTTGGGGTCTCTTTTATGTGCAAACCATTGTTCTAGGACCCCATCCATATTTTATCCTTTACATTTTGGTGAACCCGACATACTTACCCCTTTCTTTTATGGATTTAGATGCCCTCTCCTGTTAGATCTCCCTTTCTATTATCTTGTGTGTTCACCTTCATTTTACATTTTGGTGAACCCAACCTACTTATGCTCCTATCTTTTGTGGATTTAGATGCTCTATTGTGTTAGATCTTCCTTTATATTCTCTTGTGTGTTTGAACACCTTCACTTTACATTTTGGTGAACCCGACACACTTACCCTCCTTCCTTTTGTGGATTTAGATGTTCTATTGCGTTAGATCTTCCTTTGTATGCCCTTGTGTGTTCACCTTCATTTTACATTTTGGTGAACCTGACATACTTACCCCTTTCTTTTGTGGATTTAGATGCTATATTGTGTTAGATCTTCATTTGTATTCCCTTGTGTGTTCACCTTCATTTTACATTTTGGTGAACCCGAAATACTTACCCCTTTCTTTTGTGGATTTAGATGCTCTATTGTGTTAGATCTCCCTTTCTATTATCTTATGTGTTCACCTTTATCCATTACATTTTGGTGAACTCCTTTTATGACAACTCTTTCTTTTTGGTGTTAGATTTACATTTTGTGCTTACAAAAGTAGGTTTATTTTATGCTCTTGCATTTCTATTTCAAAAATACAAAAAAATTGCAAAATTTCTTTAAAAATACAAAAACATTTATGTGAATGCATTTAGATATATCTAGATCTATTTTATATTTTCTCTATTCATTATCGTGTTGCACAAGTTATCTCAAACATGGTTCAAGTGCTTTATTAAACCTTTGGATAGAGATGGTGATTTTTCTTTTCCTCCTGAAACCATTGTGAATGATCCCTTGGATAAGGACATTGATTTATCCCCTCCTCATGAAGAAACTTTGATTCAAGAAGGTGATTTATTAATGGATGACATATTCATAAATGATAATAACTCTTTTTCTAAAACACATGTAGACATTTTAGTGAAAGAAGATGACATTATAGATGCTTTACCTCCATTTGAGACTCCTTCTAGTGATGAGGCATTAGTGGAGAATGATATGCATTCCCTTAATGCTCTCCCTTTTAGTGATGATCCTATGGAGAATCAAGATCTTACCTCATCCCCTCCTAGGATGTCCTCTTTTCTTCCTTCTTGTGAATCTATTTGTATTGTTGAGACAACTAAAATGGTTTATCCTAAACCCTTGTTGACTATCAAAGGTTGTCCTCACCTTACTATCAAAGGAAAACCTATGGAGTCTTTTAATGATCAAGATTCGATAGATCAGACATATCGTACAAGGAATAACCCTCAACCTAATCCAGTGGTTTCTACTTCTTTTCCACCTTCTCAACCTATTCTTCCTCCTCCACCCCATCTTCCTAGCAAGGAGTATTCAAGTAGTTCTATAGAAGTTGTATGTTGCATTCATGACTATGGGTGTCATTGATTGTCAACACATTGATCTACTACAAATTAGCAAAGAGGCATACAATGTTTGTATTAGTGCACATGGAGAATTACAGATCAAGCTATGCGGAGTTGAGGACTTGTTCTATATTGTGTCCTAAGATTATGGTTAAGAGCACATACAAAAATTCAATTATTCATTACAATTTGTATAATTTAGTGGAAACAATATTCCGAGAGTGTTCCTAAGAAGCGGCTTGCGATAGCTGGATTATATCTCCTAACCGGGATAGAATCTGGACATGTGAAGTTGTAAAGAGGTTGATGATATTTCAGAGGTGACCTGAATGAGACAACATAGTCAGAGGTTGTACGTGTGAAGAATTATTTATTTTGGAAGCTGACGGTTTTATGTGGTTATGAAATGTTAAGTAACATGTAATGATTTATATTTTGTAAATGGTTAAGCTGAGTTGGCTGACTCTATTGTAAATTATTTGAGTGAGGTATAAAGGAAGGATTTCTTTCCTTGATTGAATGTAGTAGAGAGATATATGATGATATTGAAGCTATAAGAGGATATGTGAATTAAGCAGATCTGGTATTGAGATCTGGTAAAGGAGTTGGTGGTTTTGGCATGGATAGAGGAGTGAAGATAAGTTGATGAGATCAATAATTTTTGGTATTATTCTATTTGGATAATACAAAGATCAGCTAGACAGTGATTTCAATGATATTTCCCTTGAAGCTGTTTGGACAGTGGGTCCTTCTGCCTTCTATAACTCTTAACCAGGCTGGAATCTTTTAATAGGGATTCAAATTCTCCTAACAGGGACTAATATGTACTAAATGTATTTTTTAGACTCTTAATAGGGTCCATCCTATCAAAAGGAATTTTCATATTAGTACATCTTTTTTGGGTACCATCCCCACTAGGGTTTACTCTTTGATCAAGAGGTTCCCTAGTTAACATATCTTGTGTCATTATGTATGTTTATCTTTCTATGGTTACTATTTATATTGGTTACATGGTTGAAATTTGATAATGGTATTATAAGTTTTTTTTATCTGATAACTGATTCACCCCCCCTGCTCTCAGTTATCTTGGTGGACTTTAATTCCTAACAATATATATACCATTGTCAAACTAGATCATAGAACATAATAAATGGAACCAAGAAACTTAAACAAACTACACATATGTTAGCTAATTAACCCCAGAGTTTAGATTGCATTTCCTAGCTCTTCAAAATACTTGCCAGGGTTAGAGGAGCATTACACTTGTATTAGTTTTTGCCACTTAGAAAATTTGAAACTACATGCTAAGCCACATAGTAAAGCTCATCTCTAAGGTGGATCCAATTAAATACCTACTATCAAGAACAACGCCTACCCACCAAATGGAAAAATGGGTTATGCTCTTAAGTGAATTTGACATCCAGTATGTCGATAGGAAAACAATAAAGGGGGAAGTCATTGCAGATCAACTAGTCAAAGCACCCCTAGTAGATACATACCCATTAGTGATCAATTTACCTAATGAACACCTTTTCATGGTGGAAGAACAACCTAGATGGAAGTTATACATTGATAGATCATATATATCTCATGGATCAGGAGAAGGGATTCTCTTTGTCACCCCTCAAGGATATTACATCCCCAAGTCATTCATGCTCAGATTCCCTTGCACAAATAATATTGTATAATATGAGGCACTCATCTCAGGTCTCAAGATAGCTATTCAGTGGAATATCATAGAGTTACAAGTGTTTGGGGATTTACAAATGATCATCAAGCAAGTCCTGCATGAATTTCAAACCAACGATGACGAGTTGTTGCCATAGAAAGAGTTCATGGATTGATTAAAAGAACATTCATCAACTTATGGTTCATGCAAGTGCCTAGGATTTAGAAGAAAGTAGAAGATGATATGGAAACTATCAAGTCATTATTAGAAATCCCCCAAGATGTAGTGGAATATGAATTTCTAGTCGAGAAGCTACACACACCCGCTTACGAGAACACTAATTCTAAAATGGTGTGCATTTTGGTTGGTCCTTAGTCCCTATGATACCATGACATCTATGCTTATCTAAAGAATGGTATCATATCCTCTCACCTCACAAACACCCAACAACAGAACCTTATTCATAGATGTTACTACTATACTCTTGTAGCCAACACCCTATATAATCAAGGATATCACAACATTCTCTCTCAGTTTTTAGATTCAAATGAGACCGCCTTGACTTTACAATAGGTTCACACTGGAATTTGCAGTGACCACACAAGTGGCATGGTCTTAGCAAAGAAGATACTTAGAGTTGGGTATTATTGGCTGACAATAGAGCATGAAACATGTGAGTTCGTAAAGAAGTGCCTTCCCTATCAACAACATACTAATCTGATCCATGCAGGTCAACACAAGACTTACAACCCATTGCACCACCATGGACCTTTTCATGTTAGGGCTTTGACCTCATTGGTTTAATCATTCCCCATTCATCTGATGGACATAAGTATATCATAACTATCACATAATATTTCACAAAATGGGTTGAAGTGATTCCTCTTACTGTAACTACATGCATTCAGATATCTAAGTTTATCCTCTACCATATCATCTGTCTCTTCAACATCCCCTCCACCATCTTCATAGATCATGGCACCCCATTTGAAAATCATCATGTGGATGATCTATTTTCTAGATTTTGCATCCATCACCATTTTTCTAGCTCATATTTCCTACAAGGAAATGACCAAGCTAAGGAAACCAACAAAACTATTCTAAAAATCCTCCAAAAGGTTGTCAATGATTCTAGTTGCGACTGACACCTCCAAATCAATCCCGCCCTCTAGGCCTACTGCACTTCCTTTCGCACTCCCACAAGAACCACCCCATACTCCCTAATATATGGTATTGAAGCCATCTTATCAATCGAGGTTGAGCTCCCTTCACTATGCGTATCCGTGAAGAACTATACCACTAATGAAGACTATCATGTGACACACCTTACCTAGCTGGATTTATTAGATGAAAAGAGGAAGCAAACCTATGATCACCTGATTGTGTACCAGAATCATCTCAAAAGGAGCTACAACAAGAAATTCCACCCTAAAAAGTTCCAAGTGGGAGACATGGTCGTAAAAGAGAATCAGATGGTGCAGGAAAATTAAGAAAAGAAAGGCAAGTTCAAACCTACCTGGTTGGGTCCTTATGTTTTCATAGCCTATTTCATCTCTAGAGCTTATCAGTTATCTACACTAGAAGGGGAGCCCCTGAATGGTACCATTAACATTATCCATTTGAAAGGGTTCTATGCTTGAACCATCTCCTATGTATATGAAAAAATCCCTAAAAATCATAAAAATTCTTGAAAAAATCTTTGTCTTGGTAAAAACTTGGTAAACAGGCACCCTGATAATATAAAAAAAATTCAAAAAAAATTAAAAAAAAAAAAAAAATGAAAGAAAAAAGAAAAGAAAAATGATCATCCAATGGTGAAGACTTGGTAAATCAAGTGCCTTGGACAAGTATGTTGGTGAAAACCTAGTAACATGTGCCATACATAGTGGACTGTACCATTATCTATGAAAATCTCATTCTGCGACCAAACACGCCTTCAACCATCATCTCCTCACCTTCGTTCCATCCACACTTCCCTATTCCCAAGTTTCTCTTATCCTCACATTAGAAATAATGAATTACTATCCTGCATCTTGAGCTTCCTATACATACTAAGGCATGTCCTATCCCCAAATCTTGAGCTGTGTATCTAACCGTCATTTGTTGTCTATCCCAATTCTTGAGCTCTATTAAATGTTTTATATATAAAGTGTCCTATCTCACATCTATACAATATCATTACGTTCCCTTGTACATATTCCCATCCATCCTGTAGAAGCATATTCAAATCGCATTACCCCCCAATTTGTATTTCTTGACAAGTACGTCAACTATAGTTATCAGTCATTGTGGGTATCCCAAAGCCCCCTGTTGCCATCAAGACCAAATTTTCTGCTAATCTTGCCAACCAGGTCCTTTCAGGATGTATCCTTTCTCATGTTTGACCTAATTTCACTATTCTTCAATTAGTTGATCTCTTTTGGAAAGTGATGTCTTTTAGATTTATCACTTTGATTTCACATCTCTTTCCTTGATTCTTGTTTATATTTTTGTGGCTGCTTGTTGTTCCTCTGCTCAAGGTCACCATGATCCTTTATATCATGGTGCACTATGAATGAGGACAAATTTGGGGCAAGGTCTCTTTGACCTTTTGGCTTCTTCTTGTGAGTCAGTCAGATATGAACCTTGCATGTCCCACATGTGATCATTCGGGTTACATGGCACACTTGGGAAATATCATTTGTTTTTGGGTTCCCCAATATCATTTCCACCATGCCTCCTCCTGGATTCATGTGTGATGTTGGGGAAACCCTTACATGTCTTTTTCATGTCAGTCCTATGCAATGCTAGCAACATGGCCTTGAGTTCATAGTAACCTTGGTGAGTCCCTTATGTTGCTATATCAAACTAAGTGCTCAAACTACATGGTGGTATTCCCTTATGTTTCTATATCAAACTAATTTCTTAAACTACTTGGTGGTATTCCCTCTCAGAATACCCTGCACTAAAGCTTCAAGAAAAATCCCCCTGTCAACTCCTCAGCTATAAATCCCACCATCAATCCAAGCAAGCATCCTAACAAATCAAAAACCCACTTGATCTCCAATTCCAACCCCCATCAACCTATCCATTTCCTACAAACCTATCTCCACATAAACCTCTCATCTTGATGCAAATTTGAAAATAATTCATTCCCGTTCCAATCCCTAACCCATGGATCTTGATTGTGCAAATCACTCTCCACCACCTATCCTATTTCATTTCACCTCAGCGAGGGTTCATTGAGGCAATGATATGCTACATATACCACCTCCATTCCTATCCTCGCATTCACTCATTTGTATCTCATCTCGCATCCACCATCATTCACATTGTAGTTTGCAGTTAATTACATTATCCCTCATCATTTATGTTGCACTGTTAATTCATCCTAGATTAATTTTTCATCATCATTTAGGTTGCATTGTTAATTCATTCTAGATTAATTTTGCATCATCATTTAGGTTGCATTGTTAATTCTTTCTAGATTAATTTTGCATCATCATTTAGGCTGCATTGTTAATTCATTTTAGATTAATTTTGTATCATCATTTAGCTTGCATTGTTAACTCATTCTAGATTAATTTCACATCATCATTTAGCTTGCATTATTAATTCAATCTAGATTAATTTTGCATCATCATATAGCTTGTATTATTAATTCTTTCTAGATTAATTTTGCATCATCATTTAGCTTGCATTATTCATTCATTTTAGATTAATTTTGCATCCTCATTTAGCTTGCATTATTAATTCATTTTAGGTTCATTTTGCATCATCTTTTAGGTCACATCATTAATTCAGTTAAATTCAAGTTACATAAACCATTTAGGTTAAATCATTTAGTTCATTTTATCTTGCATTGTTAAATCATTTAGTTCATTTTATCTTGCATTGTTAAATCATTTAGTTCATTTTATCTTGCATTGTTAACTCAGTTAGTTCATTTTATCTTGCATTGTTAAATCATTTATTTTATTTTATATTACATTGTTAAACCATTTAGTTCATTTTATCTTGTATTGTTAAATCGTTTAGTTCATTTTATCTTGCATTCTTAAATCATTTAGTTCATTTAATCTTGCATTGTTAGTCATTTATGTTCATCTTGCATAGTTAAATCATTTAATTCATTTAAGGTGCATTGTTAGGTCATTTATTATCTTGCATTTTTAAAACATGGTAAAAAATGCATCTGAATGGAGCCACCAACTGACTATTATTGACTCTGTGACTTCGCAGGCCGATGGATCTCCCAATTGGTCCTATATGATGATCTAGCCCACAAAATACTTCCCCTATTCCTCTAGTTTCTCCCAAACCCTATCCTGACACTTGTCCTTGTCCCAATGGCCCCAAATTGGCTAGCTCACTGATAATGCTCTTGTCTCGCTGGAGGAACTATTGTGTGATACATGAGCTGGTACCACCCTACTTGCTCTCTCAAATTAGCCAGGTCCCTTTGCATCCTCCTCACCTCCTCAGATCTATCCCTATCCTCTGTGTGTGTGTGTGTGTGTGTGTGTATCCCTATAGTATGCCTCTCTCAAACTGCAGTCCATCTCGCTCTCCCTATAGATGGTCTCTATCTATCTGCAAACTATCCCACTCTTAACACAACTATTATCTCTCATCAATGGTCTTTAGACCATCCTATAGTGCCTAGGCTAACTACACCGTCAGATCATTCCTCTCCCCCTATATATCTATGAGAATTTGGATCATCCTATCATAAATAACCTTTAGGGATGCGAAATGGCCTACTAGGTCTCTACTACCCACGCCTCCTGAAGACCCTACACCTAGTGCCTTTACTGGTGGTGGTCCGACTGGTGGTAGTTTTGCTAGTGGTCCCTGCACTGGTGGTCACCCTATAGGTGGTAGCCCTATTGGTATTTGTGCACCTCCTCCTCCTTCCCCATCTCCTCCACCCTCCATCTATGTCCATACCATCCTTGTCTCTGTCCCCATCAGCATCCCCATCCCCATCCCCATCCCCATCCCCCCTCTCCCTCCTCTCACCCTACTTTCTCTCCCTATAGTTGGCCTCCCTCCTCTCATCCCTACATAGTTGTGACTACCTAACCTCACCCATGAACAATTGGTGTTGCACCCCTCCTAGCCAGCATCCTTGCTCTCCCTACTACCCATGGCCTCTAAAAATAGGCTCGGTACTCTACAATACTCCCTTTGACCCAATCTTAGTGAACAAGTTGTATCACCTACCACATTGCTAGTAGCCCATCCCTATCAAGTTAGCCTGCAAACTCTGACCTCCTCTCTTGATTCATCCTCTGATACTAGTGCTCTCCATCTAACACCCCTTAGATGTACCCAAACTGTCAAGCTACTTGATTTGGCCTATACTGCTCGATCATGTTCTCCCAATAACCTATCAAGTAGGTGGGTGTCATAGCACACGGAAGCTTTCTCTGATCCTCAGCCCATGCCGCTAACCCTAGGTATGGCCTCCAAGTCATGCCATCTCATATACCATCTAGTGTCTCTCACCAGTAATTGATGTCATTGATATTGTGGTAAGTAAGTGGCTCCTCAGCCTGTTGATCTCTCCTACCAATTGGCCTAAGCACTACAATGTGCTCCCAGGCCCATACCTATAAAAGGGAGGCGAAGCCTATGCTCCTCCCTTGTGTCTCTCCTCCATGACATATAATCTAGTGGAGGTCTTTGTAAAGCTCCACTAACATTAGCATGTCCCAGGATACTGGGACACCTACATCCATGATTCACATGATACATGAGATGTGTGGGAGGGTCACACTTGTCCCTCCCGTGTTAGGGGTAATATACCCTGAGTCCAATCCACACACAAAAAGGTATACTCAGCATGCTAGTGACACCACTACTAGATAACTAGCCAATGATAGTTGGCCATGCCACAATATGGGTGCCACTCTCATCCCCAACAGTGTCTCCATTGCCTGAAGTTGTGTGTAGTCCCTTGCAATGATTGGTGTGCCTCGAATGGGCAGCCAAAAGATCTTGTATACATCCTCTAGAGTCATTATCATCTCCCCACTCGATAGATGAAAGGTCACTATCTCCAAGTACCATCTCTCACACAATGTAGTCCCCAAAGACATGTATGTATGCCTCTGTGGCATTTGTTCTAGGTAGCCTAGTCCAATGGAATCCACTTGCAGCCACTCTATCATGGTGAATTGCTCTCTTGTCACTAGCACCGTCGCATGTCTCTCTTGGATCGTCAGCCACTCCACCGACCACTACAACCAATCAAAGTCATATGCATCAATTTATCTTCCTAGAAAATTCTAACTAGTTCTAGTCATGCTTCTTCTATCTAACCCTTCGCTTTCCCCCTTTTTCTTCTAACCCCATTTTTCCCGTGATCCCACCAAATTTCTTTTCTCCTAATCCCTCAGAACCCTTGTTCTTGTGATCCCATAGGCATGGGATCATGACCTACCCTCCCATTCATATGATTGTGAGAATGTGTTCCTAAGATGACCCCTACCTACCCCCGTGACCCCTTGGGGGATCACACAATCCCCTTGTTTTCCCCTTTTCTGCTTTGGGATCGCGATCCTGCCAAAAATTGAAGCAGGATCATGATCCTACCCAATGTTCTTGAGCCTATGGGAAATGTGGTGATCCCACCACAAATCCCAAATTCCCCCCCCGACCCTCTATCCCTAACAATTTCTTGCGGGATCATGATCCTGCAGGTCCCGCTGGCTATCTTGTTGATCCCGATCCTGCAGGATCGCGCATTTGAAAACTAAAATATGTAGTAAATGAATGAAAAATAAAGTATGAGGCCATTTTTTTTATCCTACCTATCATTCAAGTGTTGGGTGCTTCCAGATGCTCCTCACGATATCTATTCGGTGCCTCGGTTTGCCTCCCCTGGCCATCGCTATATGCAAATTCAGAGCTCAAAATAGCGGTATCTCTTTAAGCTCTAAAATATGAAAATGACCTATTTTTGGCCCTCCTAGCCCTTATTAAGAGCCTTCCATGAACCATTTTTTCTTCCAAAATCCCCCTAGCCTACCCATTCTTCCTATTCTCCTGCATATCGTCACTTTTTGGCCCATTTCACCCTCCTTTCAACCCTTCATGCTCCTTTCTGGCCAGTTGTGCCAAAACCCTTCCTTCATTTTGAGACATCGCTTGAGCCCCTTTTTCTTTCCCCTATGCCCTCTTGAGGGGGCATCACCCATACTCTGGGGAAATGTCATCACCTCATAAATTCTTCACATCATTTATTATTTTAAATATCTTCAAAATAATATTTTTTTAACACTATGTCGAAGAGGGGAAAAATATAGACACCTAAATTTGATTTCACAATTAGGTAATCTTATTTAGTTCTCTCCTAAGGTATTTATTAATTAAATATTAATTATTTAATTGATCTATGTCATCCCCTAGTTGATTAATTTAATCAATTAACTTTAGTCCAATTAATTATCTGAATGACAACCCATAGTCTGATAATTAATTAAAATCCTCTTCCTCTATTAATTTAAATAAATATGTTCATCTATTTAAATTAATTCATAAACCCCATTTTCTTCCTATTTTGGATTTAAATAAAACATTTAATCTAATTTGAGCACATGGCTCCTAACTTTAACCCTTAACCTAACTAATCCCAACAATCTAACCTTGAGTTCCTACTCAACCCAACCCATTCACACATACTAATCACTCTTAATTACATAATGAACCATGATTAGCTAATCCAATCCTCCACTCATTCTCTCTCCTCCCATCACATCCTCCTAATTCTCCCACTTGCCTCCTAATCCAAGCCTAATCACTCCCTAAACATTTACATAATCATAATCAATGGATAAAGAAACCCTAACCCAACCCAAGTTAACCCTCATGTCACATCCTCACATCCCCCAATTCCTTCACCTCATGTCAACCTTAAATGCTCTTACACATCCCTTACACACTCCATCTCCCTCTTACACATTTGTCCCCTCACATCTCCCAAAATGGTCACATTCCCCCATACCTTCCAACCTTTCCAATTGTGACACTTGTCATAATGAGATGAATTTGAGAAAGCACAATCCATGTCCTCTCCCTCAAATACATCATGACCCTTCCTTGGGTTTTCATCTTAACTATCCATTCACCTTTCCTCTTGCCTATAAATTGAACCCTCTTCCCTTCACAAATTATCCACCTTTTATGTAATGTTATAATGCTAATTTGAGAGCCTAAAAACTACCAAATGACCATTATAATTTCAAAATATTTCCTAACCTTTGAAGTTTGAGCATGAACCTTTGAGCACACATACCCAATATTGGACAAATCCAAACATCAAGAAGGCTTTTGGTGGTTTTCACTTTCCTTTCAAGCTCTTCTTTGGTCTTATCATATATGTTGAAATAGATTAGTTTGTTAAATGTTTAACTTAGTTTCATGTTCCTAACACAGTAGTTTTATTACATAAAAGATTATGTGACAAGAAATAACTAAATTAATAAGAGGTAATAATGCACACACATATATTAAAGGAAATGAGATGCATCTAATTATGAAGACACTACCAAAAGATGATATCGCATATAGGATATAAGCATGTAAGTATATACATGAAAAAAATGATGTAAGTGTGTAAAACATTTGACATATGCATGGATAGGATCACTTAAGGATAATAATATTGTAGTGACACATGTAGATGAAATACAATCATCATATTTTAATGACATGGCTAAAGACCACCTAAATTTATATCCCAAAAATAAATCTTATGTATCTTCAAAAACTTATAAAAATGTGACTTGTTAAAATAATATATCCCTTGAATCAAAGAGCCTTTAGAATTATATATCATTAGTAGATATATATCATATAAAATTACAACCCTCTAAAATTGTAGTAGAGCATAATTCATTAAAAATTGGGTACCATCTAAAATTTTAATCTATATAAAATATAAAATATATAAAATTGTAACTCTTTACATGTGTAATTTTCTAAACCAATCCTCACTTACATTGTAGTTCATATGAAGCAATACCTTTAATACCATTTTAACCTAAAATTAAATATCATATGTATTTGTAAAAGGAGCCAAAATCTTATATAACCTTCCAAAATTGATAAAAATATTAAAATGATTTTAGAATAACTGAGAGGTGGGGGTGAATCAGTTATCCTCATGTCCAGATGTACCAAATCAACTTCTAAACTCTTCAACAAAATTAGATCTATTCATCAATTCACTCGGTCTCTAGAATATATTAGTAACATAAAACTTGCAGTCCACTGTCCAAAAGTAATCAACTTGCAGAATATAAAACTTTGAACAACATAACACATCAAATAAAATTCACACAAGTATAACACCAGGATTTAACTTGGAAACCCAATATGGAAAAAACCACCAGTAATATGCTATTAACTTTTCACTCTTCTGAAGTGAGCTCTATGAGAAGCCAACCCTATTAAAGGTTTACAATACACACTTTTAGGTGTGACCTTGTTAAAGGATTTAATCACCCTATTAAGAGTGGCCTGGTTATAGGGCTTAAGAACATTCCATCAAAATGTCACCTTGATTAAAGGGTTTACAAAATGACTGTTAGGTCAACCTTCATTAAGTAATTTTGATTGATACAATGGTTAGATAGTAACATTAGGTTCTAATATGAAATATACACTCACTTTGCAAATACAGATCCAATACGCTCATATGTTGATTTACCGACTGACCTTCATTTCTATCTCCATCTTTGATGTGCTCAGAAATATCTTTAAGAAATCACCTCAACTCTGTTCAACTCTTCACAACTCTTCTTAGCCTTCTATTTAGATTTGCTAGTCAATAACATCAACCTCTTCCATAGACTTCATAACCTCACAATTAGGTCATCTTTATACCTCCTTGATCAGGTAGATTAATCTTTTTCCTCTTTATATCTTCTGTAGATCTTAGGTTTAGGTCAGATTCATCAAATCCTTCCATCATTTTGTTCTCCTCCTTATCCTTCTAGATACTTCTCCAAACTTCTCCTTGAATCCATAAGAAAATAGTTTACCATGCATTAAATGCTCCAAATCATTCATTATTAATGTCAACACATTTTACATATCTGAAGAATTCAACTATGTCATCTAGGATTCTCAATTCATTCACAAACTATAAATTACTGACACTGAGTCAATACTGTTATCATCTCCTCAGTCATCACTGGATATCTTGGTCATTGCTAAAACTGTTCTTCTTGACAAACACTGTCTTCACTTGGTTAATTCTCTGATACTCAGAAATTATTGATGCTCAGTCGACTCTAAAATTTTACTCAGCTTATACTAGCACTCAGTCGACACTAGCATCACTTGACTTAAGTTGATTTTCTTCTCTTTTCCTTGGTTAAGCCTATGCTTCAAATCTAATTGCTTCTTCACTTAGTGTTAAAGATAAACAACACATTACCTCGGCAATGTGCCAATTGATCAAGTACCCATTGGAGTGTCACATAAATCAACCTTTTCTTAGGTCCTCTTGTTATTCCTCTTTTCAAATCCTCTTCATCAATCAAAAGATATAGTACTCTACTAGATAGGAACTGTCTCACCAGTTAAGGTTTGACATCAATGACAATATAACAATTATTTTAATTATAGTTTCTAACAATCTCCCTCTTTGGCATTGATGGAAACACCACATTCTCTACCATACAATCCAAAAGAGTTTGTTTAATAGTGTACCAAATCTCTCCCTCATCTTATTCAATCACTCCCTCTTTTCTTAGGATCACTTTGTCTTTTTTCTCAGGTTTACTAAATCTCTCCCTCTTTGCCAAAAATGCCATAGATATTTTATCTTCACCATGTAGATATCTTCATGTCAGTTCTCTAAATTTTATTACTCCCTCTATCATCTTGCTTATGACTGATCAACATCTATTTCTTTACTTTTCACAACTCTAGGCAACTCCTAAAGTGTGACCTCCTTTGCATCAATTTGTTAGATATTTGGATTTGTTCCATTTGATCCAATACTCCTATATGTTACTAGGTAGCCTAAGTTAGGGGAATCACCACTAATTTACCTCTTAGGTATTCATGAGAATATTTAGATAATTCCTTAGTGAATATATCTACTAATTGTTCCTTTGTATTCTCATATTCCAGTCTCACTTCTTTGTCTTGAACTAGCTCTCTCAAGTAATGATACTTGATAGCAATATGCATAGTATTAGTGTGCATTACAATATTCTTTGATATATTAATAGCACTTATGTTATCACATAAAATAAAAAGTGGCTTAGTGATTTCCTCCTTCATACCTTTTAACAATTTTTTAATCCACTCTAAATTTGAACAAGTTGTTGTTGCTACTACATATTCAGCTTCTTTTGTAGATTGGGAAATGCAGTTTTATTTCTTGCTTGTCCAAGAGACTAATCTCTCTCCTAGAAAGAATGCACCACCACTTGTACTCTTTCTTTCATCTACATTTCCTACCCAGTTTGTATCAGTATAAACTTTCAATTCAAACTTTTCATTCTTCTTGTAATTCAATCCATAGTCCTATGTTCCTTTTAGATATCTCAATATCCTTTTCATTGCCATCATGTGACTCTCCTTAGGATTTGCAAAAAATCTTGCAACAATCCCAACTGCTAGGGAAATATCTTGTCTTCTATGTACAACATATTGTAACTTTCCAATCATAGAACTGTACAAGGTTTGATTCACTTCATCTGTATCATCATTTTTTGATAGTTTTTGTCTAGTAGCCATGGGTGTACTTACTGGTCTAGAATCTTCCATACAAAAAGTTTTTAGTATCTCCTTGACATACTTAGATTGTGTAATATAGATACCTTTCTTCATATGATAAACTTGAAAACCAACAAAGAATTTGATCTCACCAAACATAGATATTTCACATTTATTTTGCATCTCATTTAAAAATGTTTGACATAGGGAATCTTGTCCTCCAAATATGATGTCATCAACAAAAATTTTAGCTAACAATATCCATTTACCTTTTTTAGTCTTCAAATATAGATTGTTATTGTCATTTGTCCTTTCAAATCCAATCTTTATCAAATAATTGTGCAGTCTCACATACCATGCTCTGGGGGCTTGTTTCAATCCAGACATTGCCTTCTATAGTTTACAAACCATGTTCTTCTTGCTTGGGTCAACAAATCCTTCTGGCTTTTTTGTCTATACTTCTTCTTCCAGTATTCCATTTAGAAATGAAGATTTTACATCCATTTGATACACTTTGAATCCTTTAAAAGCTGCATATGAAAGTAGAGTTCTTACTCTTTCCATTCTTGCAATTGGGCCAAATGTCTCCCCATAGTCAATGCCTTCTTCCTATGCATATCCATTTCATACCAATCTAGCTTTGTTCCAAGTGACTTCTACATGTTCATTTAGCTTATTTCTGAACACCCACTTTGTTCCAATAACATTCTTGTCTTATGGTCTTGGCACTAATGTCTAGGTTTTTTTCTTTTCTATCTTCTCTATTTCTTCATTCATGGTTTGAATCCAATCTTCATTATCTAAAGCATATTTCATTGTCTTAGGCTCAAATTCACATAACAAGCATGTTTGATCTTTCAACTTACTTCTTTTCATGACTCTATATTCTTTGTCTCCAATGATTTGTTCTATCTTATGATGTCTTCTCACATACTGAGCCAATGTAGGCTCAAATCTCTTTTCTTCTTGTCCTTGATCTTCAAATTCATCTTCTAGATTCTCTACCACCTCTCCTGATTGCTCAAAAACATCCTCTTGATGCTTGGGAATTTCTTGCTATAACTCGACAGGTTCATGTTGTTGCTCAACTTCTTTGTTTTTTGGTTCAGGTATATTACTGGCCTCTTCCTTCTTCCATACATACAAAGTATTTGTAATCTTCAGGTTCTTTCTTGCACTCAACTTGATTCTTTTCTGCATATTAATCAACTCTAACATTTTCACTTTCCACAACTTTGTTAGTGTTAGAATTCAAACACTTGTAAGATTTTCTCTTAGTGTAATATCTTAGGAATATGCCTTCATCAATTTTACCATCAAGTTTTCCATTCCCATTTTCCTTCAATATATAATATTTGCTTCCAAATACTTTAAATTATTTCACACTAGGTGCATAACCATACCATAATTCAAAAGGTGTAGCATTTGCACCTTTCTTGATTTGTACTTGGTTCAAAGTATGAACAATTGTACTTACAACTTCTCTCCAATATTTTTTTGCAACATTTTTCTCTATCATCAATGTTCTAGCACAATCCATAATTGATTTATTTCTTCTCTCTGCTATACCATTATGTGGAGGTGTCCTTGGTGCAGACATTTGTCTTTTTATTCCTTTATCATTGTAGAATATACTAAAATTATTTTATATGAAGTCTCCTCCTCTATTAGATCTTAAACATTTCAAGCTTTTACTTGTTTCTTTCTCAACTTTTGCTAAATACCACTTAAACAACTGAAAGGCATCAGATTTATCTTTCAGAAACATCACAGCCATCATTCTAGAATAGTCATCAAAAAATAGAATGAAATATTTATCACCACAGTAGCTTTGCACACCAATAGGTCTACAAAGGTCAATATTAACCAATTCCAAAATATTATTAGAAGTATGTCTTGCTCTTGAAACTAGACTTTGTCATTTTTTCCAATTGACATTGTTTACACATCACATTATCATATTTCTTCAATCTTGGTAAACCTCTAACTTTCTTCATCTTACTAATATTTACCAAATTTTCAAATTTCACATGACACAACCTCTTATGCCATAACCATACGTGCAAAAAAATATGTTTCCTCAGATAGGTTTAGATAGAACAAATTACCTCTTGTCTGATCTTGACTTCCAATTAGTTCACCAGTGGCATCAAATATTTTAGCCTTCTTGTGATGAAATTCAACTCAGTATCTAGTACTATTCAACTATGCAACACTCAACAAATTATAGTTAAGACTATCAACCCAATAAGCATTATCACATCTGATCTTATCAGTTAATCTTAATGATCCTTTCCCTTTCACAAGACATGGTGCATCATTACCAAAATTAACACTTCTACCTTTGTAATGATTTAAGATTTCAAAATTACTTTTATCACCAATCATGTGATGTGAGAAACCACTATCAATAATCCATTTATCACCTTTACTCACATATGAAATAAGTGCAGTTTTCTCATCTTCATCAGAATCATCTTTCATAGAAACATAAAAAACTTCTATATCACAATCATTAGATTCACTAGTTTCACTGTCACTTTCTTCTTCAGCAATATAACAGGATTTCTTACCTTTTTCTTTGTAGTTCTTGTACCTTCTATGATCTATGTCATTTCTTTTGTCTTTATACTTTCTTTCCCTTCTTTCATCCTTCTCATTCTTGTCAGGGCATCTTGCTGTAATATGGCCAACTTTGTTACATGAAAGATGGATTATAGGTAGTTTACCTTTGAATTTTCCTTTTCATCTTGGTAGCCTTCTAGCCATAAGTGCCTCAAGATCATCAAGATCATCATCAAAAGTATCACTATCACTGTCATTGTTATTGTCACTATTCACATATCTTTATTTTCATTTCTTAGACTTATGAAGAACCATTTGAGACTTGAATGTAGATTCAATGTTGTGAGTGGTGAAATTATCAAAATTAGACAACTCAAAAGAAGCAAGTCTACCAACAAGACCTTCGAAAGTTAGGACATTACCAAGAGTACATCTTGATTCTTGTATTGCAGAAATTATTATAACATAGATAGGAAGTAGGGTTCTCAATAGTTTACTAATAACAGTTTCATCATTAATGTTTCCATTAGCTCCTCTAATAGAATTCACTACCTCTTTAACTCTTCCACAATACTGAACAATGTTTTCACCTTCAAGCATTTTCATTTCATCAAACTTACCTCTCAATCTTTCAAATTTGGCTCTCAAAACACTTGTGTCCCCACCATAGATAACTACTAGTGTATCCCACATTTTCTTTGCATTAGTACAGTCCTTGATGTCTCCAAATTTAGGATAGCTTAGGGCTGATGCAATCTCCAAAATTGCCTGATTGTGTTCTTTTTTTTCCTTCATTTCCTCAGCTATCATAGGTGTAGCAACTGGTAAATAATCATTTTCCACATAGTGTTTCACTGAATCACCAATACAATCTAAGTACAATTTCATCAAACTCTACCATGTAGGGAAGTTCTCCTTGTTTAGCTTTGGTGCCTCCTTTTTGTACATATTGATCATTAGCTTCAATTACCTTTAACTTTTTTCCTTACAAGTACCAATTTATTTGATACCAATTGTTAGAATGATTTTAGAATAACTAAGAGGGGGGTTGAATCAGTTATCCTTAGTTCTAGATGTACCAACTCAACTTGTAAACTCTTCAACAAACTTAGATCTATTCATCAATTCACTCAATCTCTATAGAATATATTAGTAACATAAAACTTGTAGTCCACTGTCCAAAAGTAATCAACTTGTAGAATATAAAACTTTCAACAACATAACACATCAAATAACATTCACAAAAGTATAACACCATGATTTAACATGGAAACCCAATATGGGAAAAACCACCAGTAACATGTTACTAATTTTTCACTCTTCTAAAGTGAGCTTTGTGAGAAGCCAACCCTATTAAAGTTTTACAATACACATTGTTAGGTGTGAACCTGTTAAAGGATTTAATCACCTTGTTAAGAGTGGCCTAGTTAGAGGGCTTAAGAACATTCCATCAGAATGTCACCTTGATTAAAGGGTTTATAAAATGACTGTTAGGTCAACCTTGATTAAAGGATTTTGAATAATATAATTGTTAGAAAGTAACAGTAGGTTTTGATCTAAAATATACAACTCACTTTGTAAATACAAATCCAATATGCTCATATGCTGATTTATTGACTGACCTTCATTTCCATCTCCATCTCTGCTATGCTCGAAAATCTCTTCAAGCAATCACCTCAACTCTTCACAACTCTTCTTAGCCTTCTGCTTAGATTTGCTAGTCAATAACATCAACCTCTTCCACACACTTCATAACCTCACAATAAGGTCATCCTTATACCTTGATTAGGTAGATTAATCTTTTTCCACTTAATCTCTTCCATAGATCTTGGGTTTAGGTCAAATTCATTGAATCCTTCCATCATTTTGTTCTCATCCTTATCCTTCTAGATACTTCTCCAAACTTCTCCTTGAATCCATAAGAAAATGATTTACCATGCATTAAATTCTCCAAATCATTCATTATTAATGTCAACACATTTTACATATCCTAAGAATTTAACTATGTCAGCTAGGATTCTCAATTCCTTCACAAACTTTAAATTATTGACACTCGGTCAATACTGTGTTCATCTCCTCGATCATCATAGGATATCTCAGTCATAGCTACAATTGTTCTTCTTGGCAAAAACTATCTTTTCTCGGTTAATTCTCTGATACTCAGCAATTATCGATGCTCGATCAATACTAAAATTTTACTCAGCTTATACTAGCGCTCGGTCGACACTAGCATCACTCAACTTAAATTGAATTTCTTCTCTTTTTCTCGGTTAAGCCTATGCTTCAAATCTAATTACTTCTTCACTTAGTGTTAAAGATAAACAAAACATTACCTTTTCAATGTGCCAACTAATCAAGTACCCATTGTAGTAAGACATAACTCAACCTTTCCTTAGGTCCTCTTGTTATTCCTCTTTTCAAATCCTCTTCATCAATCAAAAGATATGGTACTCTACTAGATAGCAACTATCTCACCAGTTAAGGTTTGACATCAATGACAATATAAAAATTGTTTCAATTGTAGTTTCCAACAAAAAATTACCCCAAAAGTAGTATATTATGCTAACAAATGATATAATCACAAAATATCTTAAAATTATAATTCCAAGCAATTATATACATATGCTCTCTAATGCAGTCAAGGGAGGAGAAATTTCCATAGGAGATGTCCAACCTTGCAGCTAGAAATTACACAACGGCAATGACAAGACAAGACAACAATAACACGAGAAAATTATAGGGAATCAAATTTCATATCATAATCTTGCAAGAATATACCAACAATCTACCTTCATACATGACGGGCTATAAGGCCACCTAGTTGCAACCTTACAATATGACTAAATCAACCCTTCGATCCTTCATAGATCTTCTCTATGATCTATCTCTAGGGTCCCTAAAACAAGAACTATTACCTAGCTTATATACAAGATCGTCAACCATAAGTCAACTTATCTGATCACAATATCTAAGATAAAGAAATAGTTTACAAATATATATAGATCAACACCTAAATCCATATGAACATCCACAAATAAGTAAATCATGATGTGTGATTGTACAAGGAGGTCGTCCATGAACATAAGAACATTGAATAATGTACCACTTCACTGCAAGCCAGATCTTGCCACCTTGGCCATAAGAATAGGAAACCAATATTAGGGATAACTTTAAGAAACCCCCTCCCAAGAAAATATGTAAAATTATGGTGAATCCTACATTATTTTAGGGGGAAAAGTTTCTTAATGAAGGCAATTTCTTTTTCCAAATTAGGAAACCAAAATAGTTTGTATTGGCCATTTTTTTCCTTGCCATATGAAATTCCATAAAATTATGGTGAATAATATATTAATGTGGGGGAAAATATATATTGTATGAGGTAAATTTTTTCTTTTGAAGTAAAAAATTATAATATATGAGGTGAATGATTTTCTTTTGAAGGGAAAAAAATTGTAATACCAAATATTATCTACCATTTAAAAATTTATTTATTTTATTGGTTAATCTTTCAATAATTATGGGAAAAATACATATTTTATTGGATATTTTCAAGAGTTGGGACTCGTCATGTGGGCCAATGCCAAATGGAAATTTATCAGAGATGTAATTAATGCAATATCATATCCAATGAATATCACCTTTATTTGTTTCCAATTTGTTTGTAGACACTAGACTCAACACGTTGGTATCGATAAGCACAGCTAGTCATATCGACACGTAACCTAACATCCATCATTTTATAATATTAAATATATTATTTGAGACCATTTGATGATCCTAGATCAATGACTAAATTTTAATTTCGGCCCCAATTTCTTGATGGTGTGTGACTAATGACAAGACATAAGTGAATGGGACCCGCAACACCTGAAAATGGCTACCAATGACCGTTGGATGAGAACAAATCAATGATGTACGATGTATTTCAAGCTGAAAGGGAAATAAAACCCCACTTTTTCAAACCTATTCCAGAATCATGACACTTGTCCACTCACATGGTCGGTGTCATTCGATGATGACGTGTGAGGTGGCTAGGTGACTACTGACAAGCCAGAAGTGAATGGGACCCATGACACTTGACAATGAATACTAATGATTGTTGGATGAGCATATATCAATGACATGAGGTATATTTCATGCTAATTTGGATAACAATCACCTCTTTTTACAAATGCCCCTTGGAAACAAGACACGTGTCATGATTTAACACTAAACCAAGTATAATTAAAATCTAAAATAGAGTAAAAGAAAAACTAAACATTTTGATTTAATAAAGTAATAACCAATCAGCTCAATTTTAGGTCTCTAGATGAATTTGTAATGTCAAATGATTAAGTGTCACATGTCATAGTGACATTAGATATCAGTCTTCAAAAAGAAGCAATAAAAGTTAACATGAATCACAATTGTACAAATTTTTCCCTTTATGTTTTCAATCTAAGTTTTTCAACTCCAACTAGTATTGGAGATTCAAAAAGGGTTTATGGCTTCTAGGTTGAGGAATGAAACACAGGTTCTCAACTCTTTGCCCACTCATAGTCTGTTCAAATTGAAATTCTAGATAAAATCCTAAACACCTACATCCTGTCTTTTTAATTTTTCAAATCTCGTGGTTTACTATTTCTAGATTGAAGAACTAGAATTAGGGTTTAATTTTGAATCGTGCCTATAAATTATAGCTGTGTAGAATTATTTAAATTTTCCTATGAGTAAATTCCATGATGGCCAAAAAAAATACCATGATTACAAGTAAAAGGCAAAGATGAGAGATAGAGATAATAGACTTCCACAAATTGGTTAAAACACAATGATTCATTGATGAATTCCATGATATTTATGATCTTGTTATCCATGGAAATAAGGGAATCATGGAAATTATATTTTCACTCAAAAATAAGTGGAAAGATCCAATGAATGAGACCAAATATTATCCATTTAACATCATGGTAAAGACAAACACAAATAAAATTGTACCATATGTTGTTGGGTCGGTATGCATGGAATTACCTCAAGTATTCCCTTGTCTAAAAATTATCATGGTCTGCGCCAAAAATCATGATGAAAATAAAAAAGAAATTGTCAATAAAAATACTCGGGAGGAAATTTTGTCCATAATCGATTGTGAATTTACTAGTCTGTTGGACCTAGGGTTTGAAGCACAAAACTCAAACGTGCACATTGACCTTGGAAAGTTGGTAGAGAATTATGAAAATTAGATGCAAGACAAAAAGATTCATATATTAGAGGAATAACAAGTAGTTATATTCTGGATTGAGATCATAATCCTCCTTATGATTATGATATTTTTGTGCAATGGGTTTAGGATATTATTTCCTTGCTAGAATTTTGTTTGGGATTGAAAAGTAATAAAGAAGTGGGTGCCAACATTCTTGAAATAATTTTTCATATTCATTGTGAATCAAAACCAACAAGATATAATTTTATTGAACACATTATTCTTTGCATGCAAGAGAAATTACTAATGATTAAAATAGGTTCACAAAAGACATTTATATTCACAACCTACTTGTGTTATCTTCTTTAACAAAGCATCACACAATATTTCAGACAAATACGCTTCAAAGTCAGGTCCATAATCCAATATATGAATGGACACCTAAGATAAGGATGAGTGATAACAAAAGGAACTACAACCATTTTGTAGACTTCTTTTTGGCACCAATGTATCATAAAATTAGAGGCACTCCAATTCCTAGATTGTCTGTCTTGTAGAGATTGCATTCAAGTCAAAAGTCAAATATAATTGGGTGGCTAGTACTTTATTGAAGACTACACTGTGTTAAGGTTTTACAAAAAGTGGTAAAACCCTACAAACTCCCAATACATGTGACAGAGAGGCTATTTGAATTGCAATATGTATGGAATATTGAGAGAAAAAATGCACTCCTTAATGGTCAACAAAAGAAAATGATATTTTATTCCTTCCCTTTCTTATGTGGAGGGTTCACATTTGAGAGAAGAGGACTCAAAGTGGCACATGTTTTTTTTACAATCTTTTGCTTTGATGTTGAAAATCACTGGTAGTATAATCGACTCAACATAATTGGAGCAAATCTTAGAGAGAATGGGAACTCTACAAGAAAATCTCAACATGAGAGTATGTCATTAATAGAAAATTTTAAAAACATGGACTCTTGGGATGAGGTCAAAAAAGAGATGGAGAAATATGCTGCTGAAAATAATATTTCAATACAAGAATTATCATCACAAGTTATGGCATTGCACAAACAGAAAGGAAAAGTGCAACCCAGGACATCCTACAATTTCTACCAGAAAGTTGCTAACCCATATAGAAAATCTATTTTAGCAAACCTAGTGGATGAATGTAAATATGGTAATTGGACTCAAACCAAAATTTCTATTTTTTGGGAAATGAGTAAGAATCTTGGTGAGTCAAAGACCTCTACAAATTTTTATGAGGTGGAAGAGGATCAAATATTAAGTGATTTGTGGAATAAGGAGCATCTAGCTAAATCATATCACAATGATGATTATCATGAAGATAATGAGTATGAGAAGGCTTCTATAGATCCCACATCCACTGATTCCACTCCCAAAACTACTACAATCTATTTAACTTTTAGTGGATTAGATGTGTCCATGAAAGAAAAATATACCAAAGGAGTAGAGATTATTGAAAAAATGGGTTTTCTAAGTGTTGGTGGTATTGGTCACATAGGACAAGGGCCTTGGTTTCCACTTGACACACCAGTTCCACCAAAACATGGTGAGAAATAAATCCCTAGATTTGAATCATCAAGTTCATCACAAAAAGTTACTACTCAGTCTCATACCCTTCCACCTTCATTTGTTTCATCTTCAAATCTAATTCCATGTTTTCCAAGCATTGATTTCAATATGAATCAATTGCCACTGCCACTAGTGGGGATGGCATGGGTAGTGCTATTGCTCCAAAAAGGATATTATGACTAGACATGAAAATAGTGGATTCCAGAGATCAAGGCAGTGTAAAGAAGATAAAGTTTATGACAACAATGCCAATGGTGAGTCCACTAATTGTGACACCTTCATGACAAAACCTTCAGAACAGTCCAAAAACTCCACTTTCTAGTGAAAGTGAGACATGATTAGGAATGGTTTAGGGTGTTGCTAATCCTTAGGATATAATTATTAGAACCACAGACATAGATGGACGCACTTACATCACTGCAAGTTCTATTTCACCTTTCAAACATTCAATTATGTTAGCAAACCCAGATTTTTATTACAATGATTTTGTAACTAACTTTGAACAAACAAAAAATAGGAATAGAAAAAATACTAAGATATTGAAGAGGGATACAGTTGTCACAGGTTGTGATGTAGAACCTACATCGAATAGGATATTTCTCACATATGACCCAAACAAAGAAATGATGGAGTTCATGGTTGTTATGCACCCAACTAGAGATAATAATCCACCAGAGAGTTAGTTAGGTCCATCTAAATTTCACATTAGCACCCTCCAAATGGATTTACCCAAAGTTAAAAATGTGGACAAGATAAATGTGTCAAAAATGACTAACCAAGTGGTCTACAGTTCAGTGAAAAATTTGGAGAGAGAAAGGAAAGCTTGTCGACAAAATAGAAAAGTTACAAGAAGACCTAGAAAATGAAAAGACAAAGGAGAAAGCAACAGATAACAGGTGCAAAGAATTAGAGAAAAGGATAAAAAATCCATCCTCTAAAGAAAAAATTGCACAGTAAGAACATATGGAGGCAGAAATAAAAATTTTGAGGGAAAGATTGGAAGAGAGCAATTAAAAACTTGAGGATGAGAAAACCTCTTCACTATGTTTATACAAAAGCATGGAGACTACGACACAGAAAAACATTAATTTAAATAAGGAATTGGAGAATGAGAGGGTAAAAGAAAAATAGTGGGAAGAGAAAGTAGAGCAAATAAGAAATCACAGTGAACACCAGTTGTCCAATTGAGGCAATAGCTACAAAAGGCAAATAATAGAATTAAAACATACAAAAAATATCTTGAATGACAAAAAAAATACAGTCAAGAAAATAAAACAAGATATTTGGGGAAAAATAAAGGTGAGGGGTGATAGGTTGTGTGATTGGTTTGAATTGAATGAAAGTCTTAGAGATATTTTTGGGAAGCTCAAAGAGTACATTAAGAAGAACAAAAAAATTTATTAGAGAGAGAATATTGCAAAATAGATTTTGCAACAAATCGAAATAACCAGTGACAAGCATTTGGAAAGCAAGGGAATTCATGACCATGTTCATGCAATAATAAAGGAAACATATGTCTATAAAAAATGTCAAAAATTAAGGGAAGGAGAGGAAATTATGGCCTTACATGGGAGAAAGATCACTAAGATGAATAAAAAAATAACCAAAATGATAAGGCTTTGTTTGTCGAATCATGTTCTTGGTCCTACTAACTCATAAAAAAAAATCATTGGAAGAGAAGCTTACAAAAAAAAGTTGGACACAGTGACATCTGATTTACAAAAGCTTCCTCTGGACACAACTCGTGTCCAACCATTGAAAAATTTGAATGTAGTATTGGATGGGGCATTGCTTTCAAGTCACTCTTCCAAGTATGGATGGTTGATGAGGTTGCAAGCCATTTAATATAACGTGACAAATACTGACCTTCCAAATGACGTAGAATGGAGCGTCCTAAAGAAACTAGAGCTAATGTTGCACCAAGAATGTCAAAGTGTGATAAAATCAGGTACCAATGTCGATGTAAAATGACCGATGAAATATCCACTAAGATATGATAGAGATCAGGCATGGAGACACCTACAGGCACCAACTGGGTACACTCAACTGGTAGGTTGGTACTCTTGAACTTGTGTCTTACATTGATTAACTAATTGGTTGGAGCATAACCTTCAAGAACCATGTCCCATGATATTGCTAATCTACTAACATAGTGATTACATCAAATGTCTCATCAATGACAAGGTGCAAATAAAAATGTGGCACTTTATGATAGTGTGTGTACAACATAGCTTATGCAAGAGCATACAACATAAAATACAAAGCTGGAAACATGTAGAAGATGAAGCCACCAAAGATTCCCTATCAAATGTTGCAGAAAAGGTGTCCTCTTGTTGGCCTGTAGCCATGAAGTCTTTGGGACAAAATTGGGCTCCCCCTTGGCTGTTGGTTGGATGATGCTGCAAAACATGTATGTAGATGGCAAAGAAAAAAAATTGTTCCCAAATTTTCTTATTTATTAACATTTTGTTTATCAAAAACTCATTGAATTTAAGAAAAACATTTATTAAAAGTACCCAAAAAAACTTTATTAACAAATAAAGGAAAAACATAATTGTTTTTATTTTTGATAGAAAAACTTTATTAAAAAATTAATAAAGAAAATCATATAAACGTTTTATTAAAAAAAACATATTATAAACAGTTTTTTATTTTAAAAAACTTAAAAAATATATATTAAAAACTTATTTAAAAACTTAAAAAATATATATATTAAAAACATTTTAAAAAGACTTTTTTTTAAAAAGAAACCCCTTACGGGGGCCACATTGACAGTGTAGGTACCGCATTGCAGTGCGGACGACATTGCCAATATAGTACCGCAGTAGCGGTAGATAGGCCCGCGGGCAAAAACAAATTTTTAATTTTTGAAAAAAAACTTTCCAAAAAAAACCCCTCCCCTCCCAAAGATTTTTAGTTTTAATTTTTAATTTTTCAATTTTTAATAGAACAAAAATAAATAATTGAAAATTAATTGAAAAAATTCATACCTACAAATTGTGCAAATTTGTACGATGGGCAGGGAGGGAGATTTTTTCAACCAAGACCAATTGTGTCTGATCTGGGCAAATGAAGTGTCAATTTTTGGGTTTTTGGCCACTTTGATCGCAATGTCTGTGTTAGATTTGGTCCAAAGTGCTCCAATTTTGCAGATTGGCCTTAGGGGTCCGATTTGTAAAAGCAAAATTTGCCTTAAATTTGACTTTTACCCAAGGTAGGCAAATTTATAGTCAAAATTTATGGAAATGGCCACTTGGATGCAATGGGGAGGTCAGATCTTTCTCTAGATGCTCCCATAAGCTGCTTCTCCTCCAAATTTGAATTGTGGCCCTTCAAAAAGTTGAAGCAACGAGCTCTCCTACAACTATGTAATGAAATCTTCTGTAGCTCTGATACCATGTAAGAATTTTGTTATCGCTATGATACCATGTAATAATTTTCCTAAGGAAAATAATAAAATGCCAAGATCTAGAAGCTCAATTTATAGCACAAGAGAAATACACAAAATGATCAAATAATTGATTAGAGCCAATTGAATTGAATACAAAGTAGGAGTGCTTGAATATATAAGCAATGCATTAAGACTACATGATAAGGAGATGATAAGCTATCAACCACACTAGGTGGAATCACATGCCCACTAAAGGTGGATCATCCTCCATTGTACATCAAATTATGTGCAACATGTGCAACAATAAGAGGATTATAATGTGATAAGAGAACTAAAGGTGAATCTCACACACAAAGAGATATGCGATGACAACTATCACCATTTAAAGTGGAAATTCTTCTAACCATGAGCTAAAATGAAATGCAAACTCCTAGGTGTCTTAATGACAACTAATATGCAAATGCATTATCTTAAGTAAACTTAAGTAAAGTGTAATTAGTGAATATTTAATATACCAACATACCTCAAGTATATAGATTTTCCATTGCAGTCATAAACATCCTTCACACCTTCAGGCTTTGCCTAAATAGTGAATACTAGCATCAACTCACAAAATAGACATTCTAATGAGTTCCTGAATTGATGAAACATGCATCTTTCCTTAGTCCACATTGGATAGGGGAAGAAACCCTAACTTACCATGAATATACTCAAAAACATCCCTTGGTAGTGGTTTGGTAAATATGTCAGCTATCTTTTCTTTAGAATTCACATACTCCAATGTCACATGCTTATCTTGTACTTTCTCTCTCAAGTAGTGATACTTAATAGATATATGCTTTGTCTTTGAGTGCATCACAAGATTCTTTGGTATGTTAATAGCACTGGTATTATCACAATAAATTGTAATTGGATTAGTAATCTCTTCATTCATATCTTCCAGTAGTTTGATCCACACAATATTAGAACAATTTATAGTTGCATCAACATACTCAACTTTGGTTGTAGATTGTGAGATACAACTATGTTTCTTTCTTAACCATGTCACTGGTATTTCACCTAAAAATAAAGCTCTGTCACTAGTCCTCTTTCTATCATCAATATTTCCATCCCAGTTAGCATCAAAATAGACTTTAAGATCAAAATCTCCTCTTTTTGTGTATAACAAACTGAAACCTTTAGTCCCTTCAAATATCTAAATATTCTCTTTACTGTAGACAAATGTGTCTCCTTTGGGTTTGCAAAAAACCTTGCCACAATACCAACTGAATGTGCAATATCAGGTCTACTGTGTACAACATATTGTATCTTACCAATCATAGATCGGTAAAGTACCTCATTCACTTCCTTTGTGTCATCTTCCTTTAACAATTTACAACTAGTAGCCATCGGTGTTCCATCCAGTTTTGAGTCTTCAATTTTGAATGTTTTTAGGATCTCCTTGATATACGTAGATTGAGTTATGTAGATCCCATCCTTTACTTGTTGAATTTGAAGTCAAATAAATAATTTAATCTCTCTAATCATAGACATCTCAAATTCCTTTTGCATTTCCTTAGCAAATGATTTAGACATTATCTCATTTCCACCAAATATAATATCATCAACAAATATCTCAGCAATCAAAATTTCATCAGAACTATCACATTTCAAGTACAAATTATTGTTATCACCAGTCCTTTCAAATCTAATATTAATTAAGAGTGTATCATTTTATACTATTCTCGAGGTGCCTACTTCAATCCATATAAAGCTTTATGCAGATTGCATACCATATCCTTATTGCTTTTGTCAACAAATCCACTAGGTCGTTCAATGTAAACTTCTTCAAGAATTCCATTCAGAAATGCAGACTTAACATCCATTTGATAAAATTTGAATCATTTGTAAGAAACATAAGCATGCGATATTATTAAACCTTCTAATCTAGAAATAGGGGAAAATGTCTCACCATAGTCAATACCTTATTCTTGTGTATACCCTTTGCAGACTAATCTTTCTTTTTTTTTCTTTTTCTGATCACATCTCCTTTCTCATTGAGCTTATTTCCAAAAATTAATTTTGTTCCAATCACATTCTTATCCTCGGGTCTTGATACCAGTGACTAATTGTTATTATTTTCAATCTGATCTATTTCTTCTTTCATAACATTCATCCAATCTTCATTTTCTAGTGCATCCTTTACTAATCTTGGCTCAAATTAAAAAATCAAACATGTGTTATCTTTCAACTTACTTCTTGTCATGACTCTCACATTCTTTTCTCCAATAATTCTGCTCAGTGAGTGGACCTTTCTTCTCACATATTTTTCTAATACATGCTTGACAAATTGTTCATCAGTGTGTTCATCTCTTGGTGGAGGCTCATCTTGTTCATTAGTTTCTTCTTGTTGTTGCTCAGTTGTGTCAACTAAATTACCTTCTTGTACATAGAAAAATCTTCTTTAATCCTCAGGTTCCTTTTTGCTATCTTCTTCATTCCTTTCTACAAATTCATCAATCCTCACATTTACACTTTCAACAATTTTGTTAGTGGCTTTGATCAAATATTTATATGATTTTGTCTTTGATGAATAGCTTAGGAATATACCTTCATCTCCTTTAGAGTCAAACTTTCCATTTCTATGATCTTTTAGTATTGTTAGTTAACAGTTTGTCCTCTTCAAGATTTCTAATCTTTGACTCTTAAATTACCCAATGGGAGAGAACAAAAGGATGTCACCAACAATTGGGTCAGTGTACGTCTTCTATCACTGCCCTCTGAATTGATAGGTACAGCTCCCTAATTATGTATGATATACAATGAATGTGTTTTTATCTTGATCACCAGGTTGTCTCTGATGTGTTTTAACCAAATTGCTTGTAGGCACAAACAATTCAGGCAAGGATTTATGCTTATTATCTTCTAACTCTAATCTACCTATTTTAACCATGCAAAGTCTAACCAAGAGAACAGGAGCAGAATCATGCATAGGAGACAAATAGAATTGTTTTAACTGCAACTTCTGTCATGAAATGGAATCCACACATACATCACAGCTCTACACACCACTGTACTTTCTATCCAGTATGCAACTATTTAACTAACAGGATGAATAGGAGAAGAATCACATATGACAAGTAAATGGAATCACTTACTGCAACCACAGACATGAAATGGAATTCAAGACGTAATCACAGCTTCATACATAACTGTCCTTTCTATTCAAATGCATATGATTGACTACCAGTGGAACAACAAAACTAGAAACCTTGCTATAGTAAATGGAATTACTTTGCTCAAATATCCAGTTTGCCGACCTGTACAATGAGTTTCTTCCCAGTATTTATAGACTTCACAATACATAGAGTTCATCAGAACTCATGACCTTCCAACTTCCACGAATACAAACAGACTATACACCAAGCAGGAATATCTTCAATGAGAGGGTATGGAAGACGATCATGATATCTCAACCTCTCGATCAACACCTGTCAAGCCAGAGTTCATTGGGCTTTCGGAGTCACTTAACTTTGATTTGTCCTGAGAATGTGAACAGACGCCATCTATCGGCAAGAACTTTACCATCTGTTATCATGCAATCTCTTTCTTTGTTCTTCCTTCGACATACTCCGTGACAGACGCTTTCTGTTTTACCACGACAGTCGACTTGAAAAAGAAATCGACGTTTATTTCTTTTCAATTCTCTTCTGTCACCTTTTATTATAACGTTCAAGCACCGCCGAGATCCTTAAAATCATAATTTTTAATCCTTTTATTGTATGCTTGACACGCATCACCATCTCATTTGATTTCCTTAAGTCTCTGGCCTCCTTGACAATATTCTCATCAGATGGTGGTCGCATGATCGAAAGAAGGAAGAATATTCCTTGCGATCATGCGCCAGCCGTAGATTTCCTGTAGTGGACCCCTTTATACTTCTTCACTGTTGGAAAAGAAAAATCTACGGTTGTCTGAAGATCGCATACGTCTGACACATCCCTTGCGAAAACACACCCACCATTGATTCTTTGCCAATGTTAGGACCCTTCTGACAATATGCCAACAGGTCCCTCTGACAATTTGCCAACTCATTATCTCATGGACCAACCACAGACTAGCTTATGTGTTTGTGAAACATCCCGAACCCACTTCTTCACATTTGGCAGATCCGACGGTAGTCGCATGATCGTAAGAGCTTACAAGATTCCATAAGATCATGCGCCATCCGTCGATTTGGAATCTTAAGATGTTCTGGCTTGCTGACGTTTGCGGGGCCCAGCAACCTCATTGTCGCATCCTCAATTACATTGTCGCATGATCACATACCATTATTTTAATCTATGCGATCATACGACCGCTTTACCATTGGTACATGTAGATTCCAGGCATCCTCCAAATTAGCAAAGGTAGGCCCAGCCTCTGACATCAAGACAGTCTTTCAAACAAGGAGATCGAACGGCCATCGCAACACCGTGATGTTAACTCATTTGCATCTTAGGATCGAGGTAATGCGATAACCATCAGATTGGATCGATGTTTAACTTCTGAAGAACGGGACCGGGCCCGCGAGAGAAAAGACTTGACAGATGGCAAGATCTCCGCAAACCCTGTGTGAGTCTTCAGTATTTTTGAGGAATAACGAGAACCGTAGATGCAAAATTTAGGTTATCGTATCTCCGCCACCCTGAAACTTCATGATTATCGAACCAGATTACCTGCCATTTCTTGCGCTGAGCTCGTAAAGACTTAGGCAATTCTGATATGCATCTGGATAACGCGCAGGACACATGCACGTGAACTCGGTGCCTATTATATTATTTCTGCCATAGGTTCTAAAACGTGACAGGAAGATTTTTAATACCATCAACTCCATGACTGTCCACCCTTTGCTACTGATAATATCATCAGACGAGTCGGCAATTCTAGCACTCTCCATACAGAAAAAGTTTCCTCTTGATTCTTCTGAAAGAACAAACACCATCCATCTTGATATACAAGATTATCAATAGAGCACATCTTCTTTGCAAGGATGGGGTCTATAACCTACCCAATGTTACAAGATCTTGCAGAAAAGCCCACCCGATTCAAAGAAGGAAAGCAATGATAGGGAAACCTGGCAAAGAAAGCCTACCTAAGAAAGACTTAGACCTAGACTCGACCAACTTCACATGGGAAAAATGACGGGTGGCTGAAAATTAGGCAACAAGTATAAAACACCTACTTCCAAAAATTTTAAAGTAACTTACATTTGGTGTGTGACCAAACAAGAGTTCATAGGGTGTCTTGTTTTTGCCTTTCTTAAACTATACTTGGTTGAGAGTATAAACTATAGTACTTATGGATCCTCTCCAGAATGTTTGTGCAACCTTTTTGTGAATTTATAAAGTTAGAGCACAATCAACAATAGATCTATTCCTTCTCTCAACTATCCCATTTTGTTGTGGAGTCCTTGGTGCAGATACTTGTCTCTTGATTCCATGCTCATTACAAAAGACAATAAATTTATCAGAGATACATTCACCTCCTCTATCAGATCTTAAACACTTCTATTGTTTACCTATTTCTTTTTCAACTCTTTCTTTATACCACTTTAACATTTGAAATGCATCAAATTTTTCCTTTAGAAACAAAACAGAAATCATTCTTGAATAATCATCAACAAACAAAATAAAATACCAATCTCCATAATAGCTTTCAACTCTCATAGGACCACAAAGGTTAGTATGAACTAGTTCCAAAATACCATTGGTAGCATAGGATTTTCTTGAAAAACTTGACTTAGTCATCTTACCAATCTAACATTCTTTGCACATAGCTTTATAAGGTTTGGTTAATCTTGGCAGACCTCTGACTCTACTCTTCTTACTTTGATCAAGCTATCAAAATTCACATGACAAAGTCTCTTATACCATAGCCATAAATCTTCAGTTTTAACAAACAAGAAACTCTTTGCATTAGTATCAAGATAAAATAGATTACCTCTTGATTGTCCACTAGTTCCAATCAGATCTCCATCAACACCATATATTTTCACCTTTCTATTCTAAAATTTGAGTCCGTGGCTAGTATTGTTTAGTTGTGCAACACTTAACAGATTATATCTCAATCCTTTAACCCAATATGCATCATTACATTTCATCTTTTCATTCAAAATAATGGATCCTTTACCTTTCACAAGGCATGGAGCATCATTGCCAAATCTGACAAACCTCCATCATACTCTTCTAGATTCTTAAATTTATCAATATCACCAATCATATGATGTGAATATCCACTATCAATAATCCATGGGTCTGGTTTATTTACATGAGACACAAGTTCTTTTTCATCTTCATACTTTTCTTCATCTGTGTCTTCCTTTACTGCAACATAGACAACTTCATATCCTTTTTTGGTATCATCAGATTCATCATCAATTACACCTTCCTCAGCTAGGTAGCAAGACTTACCTTTATCCTTAAAATCTTTGAATCTTTGGTGTTGGTTGTCCCTTTTGTCATTCTTATCATTCATGTCATTTTCAGGACATCTAGATGCAATATGACCAATCTTATTACAATTGAAACATTTCAATGGTAACTTGCCTTTGTACTTTCCTTTACCTCTAGGTCATCTGGTAGCCAACAGTGCTTCCAATTCCTCTTGCTCATTTTCTTCGGTTAGGATGCTATCATACTCATTTCCATATGAACTACTATGACTTTATCTTTCTCTTCTTAATGGTCCAATGTTCACAGATGACTTGAAGGTAGTTTCAATGGTTAATAGACTATTATGATAATTTCTAAGCTCAATTATAGTCAACTTACTGATTATGGATTCAAGAGTAACAACATTGTTCGGTATGGATCTCAATTACTAAATAGAAGATACTCTAATAGCATACCTGGAAGAAAAATTTCTTAGAATTTTACTTACCTCTTCTTCATTAGTTAGCGTTCTACCAACACCTTTGATGGCACTAATGAATTCCTTGATTTTGCACCTGTATTGTGTGATGTTCTCTTCATATTTCATTCTCATTTCATCATACTTTCCTCTTAGACTATCAACCTTATCTTTTTTTACATGATGATATCCTCCATGGATAAGTGTAAGCCTATCCCACATCTCTCTTGAATTAGAAAATTCATTTACATCATTGAATTCAACATCAGAGAGGGAAGAAACAATCTCTATCATAACTAAGTTGTGTTCATTATTTTCTTTCATTTGATCAACTATCAAAGGTCCGGTAGGTGGTGGAGTGTAGTCATTATCCAACAAATGCAGTGTAGATTCTCCAATCCCAGATAGATACAATCTCATTCTACTTTGCCATGTTGAGAAACTTTCTTTGTTCATCTTAGGTACTTCTCTCCTATACATCTTCGGATCTTTTACTTAAGTATTTTAAACTTATCTCTTTAGAGTACTTATATCTGATACCAATTGTTGGATTATGGAGAAGGGGGGGGGGTGAATCAGTAATCCCCGATTCCAAATACCTAAAAAACTTTTCTTTGATTAACTCGGTATAAGCTCAGTAAAACAAACTTCGCTACTTACTGATAACAGTAAATACATTTTAACAATCAATAAATCATTCGCACAAATCATTCACAACATGTAACACCAATATTTAATATGGAAACCCAGCTTTGGGAAAAACTACTATGGGAATTTTCACCCACTAAGAAAATACTCTTCTAAAGTACACCCAGTTAAGAGCCAATCTAGTTAAAGATTAAAATAGACACTATTAGGTGTGACCTGGTCAAGAGATTTACCTTAGATCTGTTAGGATATTCACCCTATCAGGAGTGGCCTTTTTTAGAGGGCTTCAAACACTCTTTATAAGGCTACCTTTTTCAAGGATTTTATAATAAGACTGTTAGGTCTATTCTTTTAAGAGATTTCTCTGTTATAGAGGCTACTAAGAAACATTAAATAAATTGATGTATAGATTTGCAACTATCTTTGCTCAATTAGATCCTTTATGCTCTCTTCAATCTTCACTTCACTTCTTCATTATCTACTAGCATCAATACTGTAAGAATTTTCTGAAGGCAAATAATAGAATGCCAAGATCTAGAAGCTCAAGAGATAGCACAAATAAGAGAGACAAATATGATATGATCCTCAAATGACTAGATTCAATAATGGTCAATAATCAAATAGAATGAATAAATAAAAAGTAGGAGTGCCTAAATATATAGGCAATGTGATAAGACTACATGATAAGGAGATGATAAGCTATCAACCACACTAGGTGGAGTCACATGTCCACCAAAGATGGATCATCCTCCATTGTACATCAAAGTATGTGCAACATGTGAAACAATGAGAGGATGATAATGTGATAAGATCACTAAAGGTGGATCTCACACACAAAGAGGTATGAGATGACAACTATCACCACCTAAAGTGTAAATTCTCCTAACCATGTGCTAAAATAAAATGCAAATTCCTAGGTGTCTTAATGAAAAATAATATGTAAATGCATTATCCTAAGTAAAATTAAGTGAAGTGTAATTAGTAAATACTTAATTACACCAACACCCCCCCTTAAGTGAAACTTAGGGGAATTCATTTAAGCTCACAATGCTAGATGACAATGCATGATGGGTCCCAACTACTAGGCCATGTTAGGTACCCATGTACAATATGCAAGAGAAATGAAATTCAATGCAATCTCTCATAAAGAAGAGAAAGAGGGAAATCCTCATGGGAAAAACCATCCCCCAAAAAAAGAGATAAAAATACAAAAGATGCATGGATGGATGGAGTAATCAAGACCCCCCCCCATTATGACATACATCATATATATACAATATAAAAGTATGAGAAGGAAAAAACTCCATAAGATAAAAAGGTCCCCCCCATAAGAGAGAAGTAGTAGAAGAAGAGAGACAGGGTATCCCCCCCTAAATGTAGAACGTCCATCAGTGATAGATACTCTAGGATGAATGTAGAAGCTGGTCCATGAATGTTGAATAATGTTCCTCCTCTTAGGAAGAAACAATGCCATAGGTGTATATGAAATGTCTCCTCAAACTGTCGGAAGAAACCTCAAGATGAATGTAGTCTCTGAAAACTGCTCAACTATCCTTGTGTTGATGTCGAAGGCTATCCCTTCCAAAACTACTGAAAAGAAAAAGTCAGGGTCAAACAAGGATGGATTTAGAACATTTCCCAAAGAACCAAGTGTCTTCTCTAATGATAAAGAGACCTCCTACAACTTCTTTACATAAGGATCTACAATCACATCAACCTTGAAAGACTGATCATGTAGAGAATGAACATGAGGGTCAGAGTGTTCCCTCGCAACAAATGAAGAAGGATCTTCCCCATCAAAGAGAAGATGTATATAATCAATGATGTATCCCATATCTACAATGTAGGATTCCACAAACAAACCTACAAAGTATGTCAAGTAGTCATCCCTTGTTGCTATAACTGGAAGACAAGGTGTACCCTACTATCTTGAATCATATGGACCTATCACTGTAGGAATGTATGCATGTGGAATGTGTTGATGTTGTAACCTTATCCTACGACTATCTAAAGGATATCCCACAAGTGAACTTGTTGAATCAAGAGTTTGTCTAACCCAACGAGGTCTAGTGGAAGATGATGATGAAGGAGTATCCTCAACCTTAACTATACCAAGAAAAGGTGTAATCCTACATGTAGGAGTTGAGGTAGATGAACCATCTAAATCACTATCACTACTACCACTATTGGTTTCCACAATGTCTAAAATATGGAGAGGAGTAGACGATAAGCTAGGTGAACTTTCCTCAAAGTGAACATTCCTCTTTATGAATATATCATGAGTCTCAGGATCCATAAGTCTATATTCCTTAACACTTTCTTCATATCCAATGAATGTACAAGTTCTTGGTGGAGATGCCTTGCATTTCTGTGAAGATATGTTTTCCCATGTTGGACAACCAAAGAATCTTAAGTGCTTCACAACCGGTTTTCTTCTACACCATGCCTCAAAAGGAGTCATTCCATCTAAGGCATTGTGAGGAGATCTATTAAGGATGTGATTGGCACAAATTATAGCTTCTATCACAAGTGATGGATCAAGAGACTTGGTTTCAATCATGCAACTTCCCATTTCCTTAAGAGTTCTAATCTTCATTTCTCTAACTCTTGTTTGTTGAGGACTAAATTCAACTGGAGTCTAAAGATCAATACCCTCAAGTTCACACAAGTCTTTAAGTCTTGAGTTCACATATCCTCTTTCATTATCTACATGAAGAACCTTCATGGCTTTACTTGATTGCTTCTCAACATGACTCTTGAAGGTTATAAACTTATCAAACACTTCATTCTTATGGCCAAGAAGGTAGACCCATGTGTAGTGGGAAAAGTCATCAATGAAATTGAGGACACATCAACCCTTGTTGACTGATGTCATTAGAAAGGGGCCTACTCTAGAACACTATGAACCAACTCAAGAACAAATGACTCTCTCCAAGACTTTCCTTTTTCAAACTTCTCTTCAAGATGCATATCCATTGAAAAAGTTGAACATTCACCCTGGGAAAATTTGATTACAGGTAGACCTTTGACCATATTCTTTGAGCTAAGCTACTGAAAATAGCATAAATCAAGATGTCTAAACTGCTTTGTTGTGTGCGATTATTTAGTTCCACATTCATGCCAATTTGTTACTACTACCTCCTTATAAGCTAATGCATAAAAAATGATTAGTAAAGAAAGTCACTACTTCCAATGAGTGAGCCCTCTCATAGAGGGTAGAGGATCAGTGTCCAGAGATGATTGTTCTATTGTGAGGGCTGAGATTTGATAGCTTGGTCCTCATGTTGTATGGAATATTCCCTATCCTGACACCTGTAGATGAATCTAACAAATACCAAGGGTGGGTAACCTAAAAAAAAAACCCCAATTTTTTCTGAAATAATACAATAAAACCCAGATCATGTAAATTAAAAAATTAGAAATAAATTTTTTGAAATTTGTAGTGAGTTGTAGATCAGACTGCTCCAGTCTGATTTGCAAATTTTTTTTGCCTTAGATTTGACTTTTACCCAATATAGGAAAATTCATAGTCAACATTTATGGAAATAGTCACCCGAGTGCAATGGCGAGGTCATATCTTTCTCTAGACACTCCCATAAGTTTTTGCTCCTCTAGAGCTGAATCGTGTCCCTCCAAAAGTTGAAGAAAAGAGTCCTCCAATGGCTATGCAATGAAATCTTCTGTGGCTCTGATAACATGTAAGAATTTGCCTAAGGAAAATAATAGAATGCCAAGATCTAGAAGCTCAAGAGATAGCACAAATAAGAGAGACAAATATGATATAATCCTTAAATGACTAGATTCAATAATGATCAATAATCAAATAAAATGAATAAATATAAATTAGGAGTGCCTAAATATATAGGCAATCTGATAAGTCTACATGATAAGGAGATGATAAGCTATTAATCACACTAGGTAGAATCACATGTCCACCAAAGGTGGATCGTCCTCCATTGTACATCAAAGTATGTACAATATGCACAACAATGAGAGGATGATAATGTGATAAGAGCACTAAAGGTGGATCTCACACACAAAAAGGTATGAGATGACAACTATCACCACCTAAAGTGGAAATTCTCCTTTCCATGTTCTAAAATGAAATGCAAACTCCTAGGTGTCTCAATGACAACTAATATGCAAATGCATTATCCTAAGTAACTTAAGTAAAGTATAATTAGTAAATACTTAACTACACCAACAAATACTTCATCAGATCTGTCTTACACACTCATAATCCCTCAGTTCCTTCTTAACCGTATCAGTCGGTGACCCTTCAACTATTCAATTTGCTAGCCATTTGTCCATACAAGCTCATCCTTTATATAGACAAATTTTAACTCTTAATATCCTCTATTACATTTTCCTTTAATCAATCTTAACCATCCATTTCATTATACCTTGAGTCTGGATCTTGGTAATACATTTTCTTTTCACCTAAGAACTTGAACTTTTCTTCAAACTTGTTCCATCGCTTTTTGACGCTTAGATCTTTTCGTAGATCTTCACCTTGAATTTTATTGTCCATAGATCTTTGTAACTAACTTTCCTCATCATCATGACCATCCAGCTCATCATTAAATGCCAATTTAGTCCTTATTTAATATATGTTCCTTTCTCGATGTCCTTCATTTGAATTTTGGTTACCTTCGCTTGGTGCCTTAAGCGTTCTTTCTCAGTGCCTTGATTTCCTTTCACTTTATCGAGTGACCTTTCCTTTTACCTTTACCTTACCGAGTGGCATATCCTACTCAATAGCCAAAACAACTTAACTTAATGACTTGTCAAATCTTCATTACCATGCTTTACCGACTTAACATAATCATATGTTAGGTAGAAAAAAATTATATCAACATGATCTTAACATTGTTCGATCTGTATCAGTTGCCCAATTAATTTCTTCAACTTCACAACATCTCATGTCTTCTTCTCCTTAACTCATTCATCTTATATCATTATCGAATGATATGGCAACATAATATAAACTAGAAATCAATTGCTTGACATCAATGACAAGAAAATAACTAATCTAAACTTTCCAATCTCTTGTATTCTTCTAATATTGGTCGGTCTTCATCATTATTACCATCAGATAATCAATCGTCAATATTACTATCAGTTATAGTAACACTCACTATCCTTGATTAGGTTAAAAAGAGGCTCGCCACCTTGTGAAAAATAAAACCTTGCAAATATTGTATTCAAAATAAGTATAAAATATTATTATGTGAATTTATTAGATGAGCATTCTTTGAAATGTAGATTCTAGTTCATAGTTTAAATATGAGTTCCTAATTTCATCTTTGAAAGTCTTGTTTATCTTTCAAGTTATCTAGTGTGCTAATACATATATCTTTCTTATTTCATTTTTCATGTGTCTCACTAATCTTTGAAGCATATCCACCATTATATATACATTGATACACATGAAACATTTATTAAGTCATCCTAAAGTGTATAACGTGTAAATTATGAACTGTCAGCCCAAAAACTCATTCTTCTAAGCATCCAGAGGGAATACAAAACATATACAGACATTTTGATAAGAGTGTATACTTTCCCCAAGATCCTAAACCTTTCCATAGATGTCACATGCTACCTTAAGTTGGCTTAAAAAGATGAAGCTATAAAGTGAGTTAACCAAATAAACACAACAAAGATTGCAAAGCCCAATAATGTAATAGATATCCAAAATATCATCACTTAAATACTACAAGATTATATCATCACATCACAATGACAAAATCCTGGCAAAGGGGAATGCAAGGCATTTCTATATATAGTTGTGTTGATATTCTAGAGAAATAGGAACTCAAAAATATGTATCTTTTATAGCGAAGAACATTAGACCATGAAACAAGAAACATAAAATCTTCAAAGACTCATCACCATCATATTCCAATCTTAAGACAAGTTGTATAGATGTACCATAATAAAAAGAAAAATACAGAGCATTGAACGAGAACATATATACTTATGCATAGAAAGCTCAAAACCAAATTGAAAACTTCAAATATCCTATACACACATTTCCAACAATCTCTTGTTTTTGCAGTTATTTATGTACAACGCAAATGCTATACAACTTCGAACTCCAATTAAAATACATATTTAAGACTAGGAGTCTATCTTTAAGAGGCTAACCATGACAAGCAAAATGTACAACATTAACAAAAAAAAGAGTAAAATAATTGAAAACACATTATGCAATTCAAATATTTTTTGAAAATAGTTCTTGAGCCAACAAGACATCTTTAAGCTGGTTCCCAACTATAGGTTTATTCACCTTGCTATCATCCAAGTTCTAAACATTTTTAGAAACCATTTGCACAAGAAGTGTATCATCACCCTTGTAAAGGTATAATATTTAAAATCTAGTTTTCGAATCTCTCTTGAACTATTGGGTATAAATCCTCACATGTATGTCTCATAACCCTAATGTGGTATAGTTTTTATGATCCACAAACACCTCAGACTATTAAACATCTATCTATCTTCTATGGCATCCTTTCCCATCTTCAAAATGATTTCTTCTAGAACAAGGGCATTAACTTTAATGAAGTCATCATCAACATCAATATTTGGTTATTATTAAACAATGGTTGACATTCTCTCAGCTCTTATGGTTGTAGGAGTCTTGAATTTTCTTTTAAGAGCATTGAACCATAACCGATATACTTATGCATAGAAATCTTAAAACCAAATTCAAAACTTCAAATATCCTATACATAGATTTCCCACAATCAACGGTTGTTTGTGCAGTTGTTTATGTACAACGCAAATGCTACACAACTTTGGACTCCAATTAAAACACATATTTCAGACCACGAGTCCATCTTTGAGAGGTTAACCATGACCATCAATGACAAGCAAAATGTGCAACATTAACAAAAATAAAATAAAATAATTGAAAACACATTATGCAATTCAACTATTTTTTGAAAATAGTTCTTGAGCCAACAAGACGTCTTTAAGCTGGTTCCCACCGTTTTATTCATCTTGCTATCAACCAAGTTCTAAAACATTATTAGAAACTATTTGCACAAGAAGTGTCTCATCACCCTTGTAAAGGTATAATGTTTAAATCTAGTTTTCAGATCTCTCTTGAACTATTGGGTATAAATCCTCACATGTATGTCTCATAACCCTAATATGGTATAGTTTCTATGATCCACAAACACCTTAGACTATTAAACATCTATCTATCTTCTATGACGTCCTTCCCTATCTTCAAAATGATTGCTTCTTCAAAATAGAACAAGGGTATTATCTTTAATGAAGTCATCATCATCATTAATATCTGGTTGTTCTTAAAAATAATGGTTGACATTCTCTCAGCTCTTTTGGTTGTAGGAGGCTACACAACAAGATGCTTCTTTTCAACAAGCTTAGAAAGAATTTGTGTGGTCTTCTCCACACTTATATTACGATTTGAATTTTTAACAAAACAGATGCAACACTTACGACTACTCAAACTTCAACATTGCAGTCACGTGTTACAAGTGACAACAAATATGATATAAAAGCAACTCTCACAACCTTCTAGGTTGTTATTTCTTCTAACACATCTATCTAAACACATTTGAGAACTATAACAATTTCTTTGGCAACAACTACAACATAGGCCATTATAGCTAGCCTATCTATCAAAGTGCTTGGATCTTGCTTCAAATTGTTGAAGGTCCACTCACTTTGTTCAAAGGAAGAATATTTTTGAAACATAGCCAAAAGAAAAGATTCAAGAAAATTGTTCAAATACAAAAATGGAGCACGATGGATGTGGCTCTGATACCAAATTAGAAAATAAGAACATAAAGACTTTAGAACATGAGAAGAATAAACTTCTTGTTCATCGTATTGATCATTTAGATTATACATTTATAGTTACACTTGATTTACTTTCATCGACAACTAACTAAAAATATTTAACAATCACAATAGTTTGATGACAGTAAACCGAAACTAATACTATAACTAAATTATAATTCAATTATAAAATATAATCTCTAACAATTCATACCATACATCAACACACAACTATATTTAACCATTCTATCTAAATAGAACCCAAATCTAAATAAAAGTTAACATGACTATTCAAATTTCATCATTACAAACACACAAATTCTTTACATATATGGAATTTGAGAAAGGTTGGACTTTTCTAAAGAGCCTTCATTTTTTAATACAACCTATGTTCAAAGCCATGATGAGAGCACGTCTAAAAAGTTCACACGGTCTTGTAAAACTCTTTTTAAACTAGTGGAAATGTGAATCTACGTGCTTTCTTCTGTCAACTTCACATGCTTTCCTTGATATTTTCAAATATTATCGTGTAGATTTTTGGGGCCTTGTTTTGGTACGTCATTTTACCATTCCTTTTCTCACTTTTACCCACACTACAACTGCCCTCACTTCTCAAAGGCCTTTCATTCATTCATTCATCATCACCTCAAGACAATTACAGAGTGTTAAGTATCCAAATCTAACTTTATTAGACAATGTGGTAGTTGCCTCACCATCCTCGAGGTACTATGTTGAATCTCGAAATTAACTATAGATTTTATTATTGAAGATCTAGTGTTTTAATCTATGATTAGGTCATACACATCTTTCAATTTTTTTTTCCATTTTTGGGTTTATCATTGTGCATGTCAAAAGTTTTGTCTTGAATAGATATGTATTTGTCATTTATCAAGTACCTTGAAGAAGAGAGAGGGAGAGTCCCTCTAATCTACATCTTACACTAGTTTTGATGATCAATTCATCTTACATTATGTGCATGATATTGTATAACATTAATCTTTAGAGGCTTGACTTATAAATAGCATAAGCCTAAAATACCCATTTTTACTTCGGAGAAATTTCTGTTAGGTTTTTAAATAGAAATTTGTTGTTACTCTTGTTAATGTCTCTAAAGTTTAGATTCAATATATTTGACAATCTATCAAATTTGAAATGCATTTTGAGAGTATAATTTGCTTATTGGTTAAACCCTTGTAAATGTGTACCAAAATCTAATTCACTAGTACACTATGCAGAACCATAATTGACATGCTTATTGTTCACTTTGATTAAAGAAAATTAATTAGTGTTGTTTGTGAGACAATAATAAGATAATAATGGTGGATTAAGCGAGCTACCTTCTTCATGAGGAATAAGTGCTTTATGGAGGACGGGGATATTTGGTCACATAATTATATTGGGAGTATAGATGGTTGAGGTTTTTTTTAAGTTGTTCTCTTTGTTTGTATGACAATAAACATAATGAGCATTTTGAAGGAAGATATCTCACACATAACTTCTACCTAAAATGTAGCTTCTAGATGCACTAGTTTGATGGCTAGTTGTAGATCATTTTATTGTTGAACTTGGTGTATAACTTGGGCTTGTTGTTCTTTAATATGTTTAGGAGAAGGTGAGCTTTTCCTTAACTTTGTCATGGTGATTTCTATGAAAAGCATTCTAATTACTAGACATATAAGAATGATATTCTAAATATAGTTGAAAGAGAAGACATGAATACATTTTTTCTTGTAGTGTTTGATGGGATGCTTTGAGGGATTGTAAATTATTGATGGTTCCATTCATTTATATCTTTCATTGTATTACTGTTCGTATGTTGAATTTATGGTTCTTGAGGCTAAGTATTGGAACACACATGACTTAAATAAAAACATTCTAAGTTGTTTTGATACCATTGTGTTTTTGGATGATTTGATTGCTCACAAAACAAATTGCGAACTTAATTAGGCAATGAATAAAGAACACAAAATCAAATAAAAAATATTGAATCTATGTATTTTTTTTTGTGTTTATCTTTTTAATATGCAAATAGGTAAAAAAATATCTACTTAATGGATGCAAAAATATATGTGAAAACAACTAACCTTTTTTTCCCTTTCACATTTTTAGATGATATTTATTCAACAAAATATTTTAAATTGAACACAAATTGAATCTATTTTTTTGTGCATACATATAATTTTTTTATATGTAAATAACTAAAAATTTATTTAATCAATGGATGCTAATATATATTGGAAAACAACAAATTTTTTTGTTCTTTCACATTTTTGGATGATTTGTATTTTAAAAAAAATTTAAATTCATGAAATTAATAAATTTTTATTTTTATTTTCCTCTATTTAAAATAGACTTCAAACAATGACTATAAATAGAATAAATATATAGCAAATTAATCTATTTGTTTTCTCAAATCTATTTTTATTTAGAATATCTTTTATAGAATAAGAGCGAATTACACATAGTTTGTTTTCTTAATGCTTGTAATAAATGAATGTGAAGTTATTTTATTTCATGACTGTTTATTGTCTAGAACAATGTAGTGATTGCTTGTTTATTGTAAGTGTTCATTTTTTGTTATATCCAAAAATGTTACAAAATAAAATAATATAATAAATAAATTATTTCAATTCTTAAATTTAAGGAGCTACAAGAATATATTATAGACTAAAGAAGAATTGCAACCAACTCAGTATTACTCTAATAGACTATTCTACTTCTACAATTAACAAGCTACTCTAAGGAATCTCACATGACACAATTTAAAAAAACACAACCTTGAAAATATATATAATCTAAGAAGTTGAGATTGAATGTTGTTTGATTCGTGTCCTTAGGGTTTAGCTTTGCCTTCGTAGTACACCTCTCTAATCAAGGGATCTTAGGGGAAACAAGAGAAAGTAATGTAAAAGAGTACCAATGACAAAATAGTATTGAATTATAGGATAAGCTTTAGACTTTTTATTCAAAGTATTGTTGATGAGACTATCTAGGTTGTGTGGTATATAATTGTAAAATAAATTGATGCCACCATAATATTTTTTGATAAATAGAAAATAATGATACTTCTCTCCTTGAACAATAATAAAAAATTAAAAGAATCTTTTATTGTTGTAAGAAGAATGGAAGCATGCGTTGAAGGAACTCCAAATTTAATGAGAGAGAAGACTACTAATATAATAAAATAAATTAAAGATAAAGAAAGAGTAAAAGATTAAAACACGAAGATAAATGAAAGAAACACAATTACCTTTAATACCTTTTACATTTTCTCTTCATGGATAGAGCTCAAGTAAAAGTGCTCAAGTGAAAGTGCCATTTTTAACTTGATTTTCTCTTTGAAGTTGTAGGAATGTGGGATAATCTCCACACAAAATAACCTTAAAAATAAGAGGATTGTGAGTATAATTTATCAAAAAAAAATAGTGTCATTTGATCAATGAAGATGGGTTGACAAGGATCCAATTTATATATTTTTGGTGGCCAAAATGGATGTTTGAGAGATGAAAAGATTGAAAAAGAAGATGGGGATTTAATCTTGTGAAAAGTTTCAAAAGGAGGAGGATTTATACATTGATACTTGGCATGGGGAAGATGAAAAGGTATGAGTACACATTGGGAAGAACATGTGTTTGGTAAGTGAAGAAGAAATGTAAAAACTTAAGAGGGAAGAAATTAATGAGGTTGACACATGGATATAAGATGAAAGTGTAGAGTGGTCATTTATGAAAATATCTCACACATGCATGATGAACTAATATAATATTTTGGTCAAAGATTAGATGGATTAATGATGGAGACTCATGCATGCTCACACATTTGTGAGCTTTAAAAAGTTTCAAGGATATTTTTACAAGTATGAGGATTTGAGAGAATTTTTAATTGAAAAAAATGTTAATGATTATTAGGGTGGACTAATCAATTAATTATATAGTCATAAATCAATTAATTAACAAGATTTAGAAGAATTTATAACTAAGGGCTAAGACTGTATTCAAATAATTTATTCAATATTTTGAAGAGAGGTGAAACATAATAAATCTAATAAATTATGGGGATAAATAATAAATAATAACTAATAGGTTATTTAATTAATTATGATAAACTAGTAAATGATGAATAATATGAAATATTTAATTAAATATTAATTCAATTGATTATTTGGTGAAAGGTTGAGTTCATGATGTCTAGATAAATTTAATAATCTCTTAAAATCTAGAATTAGTTGAAGATAAGTTGAAGATACTGAGGTTTATACATGATAGGAGGACCAAATAAATGAAATTTATCAAGCCAAAAATAATTCCAAAACAATTTCCTACAAAAGTTCACATGTACAATTCCAAAAAATAAAATCACTAGTTTAGATAATATTATAATTGTTTGGATGATGTAAGACTTCTTGGTTGATGACAAATTATTTGGGAAATTCAACTCAAACAAAGAGTTTTCTCAAGTAGAAGCCAAAAAGTAGGCTTTTATAAGTGATCATGCATGAGCATTAGGAAAATGATCAACATACATAAGGGGAAAAAAGGTGTCCTACAAGATAACTAAGTTGTCATGTCAATTAGGATCAAAATAAAAAATTCATAATTAGACTTTTCATGCATGCCTATCCATTTCTAGTAATTTATAATGTAAGGTAGTGTTTGGTTGTCTTGACCCATTTTAACATTTTGAACCTAAGTAGAAGACCCTTTTCTTGATGACTATGGCATAGTAGTCATATTTCCTTGTTTGGGATGTCATATACTATTTAATTAAAATTGAAATTATAGTTGGGGGAATTTGGATCCTTTCAAATTTTTAATAAGAATTACTTTATCAAGAAACTAGGCTACCACCCTTGGCAAGATAAAGGTGTTAACTATCATTTAACAATTAAATCATGCCTAATTTCATTGAATGATAATAAGCACAATGGAGGTATACATTATTTACTAATAATAGTGAATCTGAATCATGCTTTTTGGCAAGTGGTGTGTTGAAGTTCTAAGTTGAACAGTCAAATTGAGGGCATATTTCTCTAGAAGGGAAAGTTGAGATTTCCCTATTATAGGTTATTGGCTTAGAATTTTTTCATAAATACTAGTGTAGTATGGTGTCACCATTTTCATAGTTCCAACTTGCATAAACATTCCTTTCGTTTAAAATAAAGAATTCTATGAAGTATTATTTCATCTTCTAGATAAGAAGGATTGGTCCATAAAGGAGGAAGTTAAATATTCTCTAGGGCTACCTATGTAGGAAATCCTTTCTATTGATAATATTGTAACCTAGACTACATTTGGATCAGTTTTGGATGTTCTTCTTGAATAGTGATGATCTATGTTTTTCTATGTCAACTTCATGATTCAGAATAATAGTAGAAAATATTTAGTTTAACTAGAACTACCAAGGGAATTTCAAATAATTTTTTAATATAATATTATTTCATATGATTGTATCCTTAATTTTGACATGGAATTTTGTTGCTACAAATCTACTCAACATAAATGTGTATGAGTTGAACTTATGATCACATATGTTGCATTTGAGTGACTTGCATATGGTTATCTCAATCCTACATATGTGAAAATATATAATGGAGAAAGGATTTTCTAAAGTGCTACTTTATTCATGAGGAAGGAGAGCCCTATGAGAATTAATGATATTTTTACATTAGCTAGGTGACATTCAAACTGACAGTTGTTTAATAAGGATTTTTTGATGGTAAATGTTTGTATTGGGGTACAAATTTATGGCTGTAATTTGTGTTGCCTAAAAACCCTTAAACATGTGTTGTTATGACAATGATTATATGACTAGGTGCATTGTTAGAACAACTTAAGTCTAACTCATGTTGGGCATTAGTAAGAAAAAGTGTTAAGATGGAAATTTTCTATATCAATAAATTCTTAAAGGATGAATAGTTCTCTTAGTTATATCTTGTTGTTTTCTCCTTAGATGTGTTGCACTATAATAAAATTCCCATGAACATATTCTATGTTGAAGAATTCTTTGTTTAAGTAGTTTCAAATTAATCTAAAATTGAACTTAGGTGATCCTATCTAACCTTAGTCACATGAGCTTGATGATAGGAGAGAGAATGATGAGACACACATTTCTTTATATGCTTGTTGAATGTTGTGCTTGTGTTTATTTTATTCATAATTTACTTTTCTTGTTACTAAGTTTATTATTTTCCTGTTAATGATTGATTTTCAGTTACCCTGTGTGACCATTTTATGTATATCCTTGATCAATTTATAAATTATCTAGCTAAATACTTTGATCTAAATTGATATTCTATTTTTTATATTTTAAAAATTGAAATACAAATTATCTAGCTAATACAATAAAATTATTAAATTTGGTTTCAACAAACATTTTTTATTTTTTCTTGTATTTCTAGTAAAGCAATTTTCAAAATGATTTGGAATAATTATGAGGAAGTGAAACTAAGTCTACAATCTAATATGGAGTATCTAATATAATAAGAAGTAAATTGCCAAGATTGGTGAAAATTAATTTAATAATTCTAAGATAACCTTTTTAAAAGTAAATTAACCTAATAATTCAAAGCAATGAATAAATTACAAGCTCACACTTTGAGATTCACAACCAAGATGTTTGAAAAAGATATTGCATATAAATATTTATGAGATTATCTTTTGAATTATATTTTCTCCCCTCCAATTTGGAGTCTTATAATTGATGGAATAAGTAAGGAACAAAAGAAAATATGAAAAGGAAAGTGGTAGAGCATCACCAGACTAGTATAGAAGGTTCAGTCTAAGAAAATTATTTAGGGTTTATAGGGAGCATTGATGCTATAAATGAAATCCAAATTTTGGTTAGGATGCCATAGAATCAACTCAATACCATAGTTAAATAGTTATGAAAGCAAGGTAGCAAAATCATAAATATCAAAAAAGTCTTCTAGTAAGGAACCAATGACCACTATAGAATCCAAATGAGGTTGCTCAAACATTCTTGAAATATCAATAAATTTCATGATTAGGGGGACCTAAAAATATAATAGGGGTAAGTGGATTTAAGACTTATTCAAGATAACAATTAGAAACCAAATTTTGGAGAAATAATTGGAGTTTATATTCCTTATATTTCAATCCAAAAATATTGAGGTTGTTCCTTTACTAGTGGGGTTGTCCATTTTTCAATGAAAAATCATCCATTTTAATTGAGTATGTCATGTAGGTAACCCTTAAGATTCTCAATTTATCCAATAATTATTAGGAAACCTCACCCTTAAAAGGGTGAAAAATAGATTTAACTAAGTATAAGGGTCTACATGCAAGGAAAAAGGTTTGGGGGATAAGAAAAATGTAAAGGATGGTCTGAAGGGTTGATAGATGATTTTACCTAGGTCTAAAAAGACAAAAAAATTCTATTCATGGCTCTTGGGTGAATTGGCCTTTTCTTAAACTTAAACACTCCATTTATAACTCAAACATAAAATTCACACTAGCCACTACTACATTTGGGGCCAAATTTCGACAGAAACTTCCGACGGATAATTTTTTATAATGAATTTGGTGTTTTTTTTTGTAATAGGCCCCAATGGTGTCGGTATTCTGATGGGTTTTAAATAGACCATCAAAATTCTGACAGTTTTGGGGTATAGATGAAAAAAAAGTGAAATGCCCAAATCATTTTTATTTCGATTGTAGAGAAAAGGAGTGGGAGAAAAGGAGTGGGTGAAAGATGAGCGCGAGAGAAGGTATGTGATTTCTTCATCTTTGATTGGTATCTTTGACGGACAATGTCTTTCGAGCCTCTGGCATCATATTCGTCTGTAAATTTCAAATGCATTACATTTTATTTGATCATGAATGCTCTCTGAAATGACTGCATTCTACTGGTGTCGTGCCCTAGCCCATGCTTTATCTGTATTATTTGATGTTATTGGTGCTTGTGCTCAAGGATATCGATTCACTATTTTGAAATGTTAGGATTCACGTTTGTTGATATTACTGGAACGTTTAATGGTGCCATTGTATATTGCTAAGATGCTCACCGAAATGACTGCATTCTACTAGTGTCATGCCCTAGCCCATGCTTTAACTCCTTTATTTGATGTTATTGGTGCTTGTGCTCAAGGATATCAATTTTTTTGAAATGCTGACTGTGGTTATCAAACGGACAGCCCATGAGCTTCTAGCTAGGCACCATTTGTATTGATAGCTTAGGGCATCAAATGTATTGTATCATTGATAGTTGAGACTTTGTTAAAGGAAATAGGACAAAGAATGATTTTGATTTATTTTCTCTATTTTGATCCCTAAGTGGCTTACAACCCTAGAGAAGTATATGCAAATTTACGAATGCAGTTGCAGGATACATAGCAGCCGATAATTTACAAGAAATCCATGCATCCAATTTGAATAGAAATCAATACAAAGAAATAGGGTCCTCCAATGGCCCAATCATCCAGACCTTGACTATCCCCTTAACCAATGACCCTTCAAAACCAGGTTATCATATTGCAATTAGTGAGTGATCCTTCATTCTCCTAGCCTGTCCTGCATCCAAACATATTAGAAATACACAATACAATGATAAAAAGTCTTTCACAATCCCCCTTCCCTCAAGGAACACTATCAACCATCCTTCCACATAGCATTTCCCTATTGTATGAGTGGATTGTGCAAGAACAGTTAACATTAAACAAGGAGAAAACTCCTCAACACATCTTGGAAACCATTGAATTCAATAATAAATGAAACCTAACACAAACACTATTCCTTCCATTCACTTCTACCAAGAATAAAGAATTTAATCCATTCAACATTACATATAATCATTAGATAGTTACATTTCTTGACTGTGTACATGAACAGTCATGACCAAAATGATCAAAAGTACTTTCACCCTTGCACAAGTTATTCCAAACTTCAAGTAAAATGAGAAATATGCTATATCAATTCATTCATATTCATAGTAACCATTCAAAGGATAATTTTTTCAATGAACCCTTTGATTGTACCCCTGTGGTAGAGACTAGCAATATACATGAAATTTACATTTTTTATTACTAAAAGTGGTTTACATAGTTTCATATGATCTTTGATCGATCATTAACCTTGTCTCCATTCCTCTGGCATACACAAGGAAAAGAAAAGAGATACATGAGAAATCCTAAGCAGCCCTTGCAGAAATGGAGGATGTCAAGTTAGCTCCAAACTAGGCTACATATGCATTAACTAATCCTTGGGAGAGAACCCTATAAAAAGCACTTTAAAGTTTAAAAAGGAAGATAAATCATGAGGAAATAATCTATCTAATTCACTTACAGGGAAGATGTAAGGCATTAAACACAAAGGTATGCCTTAAGGATCTAACATATCCAATTCACTTCCAAGGTAGATTCCTCTAGACCAAACAAAAGGAATAGGAAAGCTTAGCCTACTACCATGTCTGAGGTGGATATAATCCCAAGAATCTATATCCAATGAAAATTTTGTAGACAAAATGGGGTGAAATCTTGGAAGAAAACCATCAAGACAAACTAAAATCTATCGACTGGTTGAAAATAATGTAGTTTTAGACACCAAAGTTTCTCAACTCAAAGCCGTTCACTAAGGCCCTTTAAGTTACCAAAATCCTCATGTTGAAGATTTTTTTGGATTATATGAGATATAGGCATACATAATAAACACTTAATGTTGAAAGACAAATTTCAAGTTAGCAACATTCATCTAAGTTTCATGGAAGGAAAACCAAGAACTATTATCTTTAAAGATTAAAGAATTTTTTCTCACAAACACAGGTGTCATTGAATGGGAATAAAAAAGGAATACTCTCACACAAAAGAGACATAAAATGAAACTATAATAATGACCCTAATGCCTGCATTTTTGTTCATAAATATTGGGATTTTTTAACATTGGAATACCCTTTAGGAAGATTCAAAGCTCATTATTTACATAATAGAGGTTTACAACCCTTAATCCACTGACTGTACCCCTTTACCAGTCATAGTCACCAACACTAGTCAATTTCTTGACTTTATTAACAAAAAAAAAAGTATAATGATTTCATGAACGTGTAAATATAACAAAAGGAAATGTTCCTATATCATCACCTAGCCAAGATCACATTCAAACACATATATGGATTCATTGTTCTATTCACTATTCCATGGGATAGTGGATTACTAGAGTTGCAGAGAATTTGATCTTTTATTGATATTCATATTCTTCTTTGTTTCATACATCTTGATGCAGAGCCCTCTACTATCACCTTAAGGAGACCAACTCAACTTGAGGATTCAACAAGTAACTTAGAATCCACTCAAGGAATTAGCCTCAACTCAAGGATTAAGTAGAGTTCCCTGACTTTGTTAATCACTTTCACAACCCTGCTACACAAGTTCACTTCCTCATTTCTTGGTAATTCCTCCTAGCACCATCTCCATCCTAGGCCACCTAGTGCACCTAGTGCCTTCACCATGTCAAAACCTCAACTAGGCTTTTCACCCTAATCCTAACATCAAGTATCATCTCATCATGGTCTATTCACCATGTTTCAACACCCCATTCACTCTGATCTATTCAAATTACACCATTCTTCTTCTACAGCCCTTCTAGGCCTGTCTAGTAGCCCTACACACACAAAAATCAAAAAATTACACCCAAAGTCTCCAAACAACCTAGCAAAGTACTTACCTTTTCAAATACCCTTTTCAGAGTTACTAACCCCATCTCAATCTCAGTCTTCCATCCTTTGACTGGTGAATACTTCCATCCCCAAATGCTCTTCTCCTAGGCCTAATTAGCCCTCACTCAATAAAGAAACTCCTATTTCCACTTGTCTCCAGGACTCAAAGGCTTGAAACAGTCTTTGTTTCATGCATATGTGGTAAAAATTCATGAGATACTAAAGATGACCAGCTATTTGTTAGAAAAATCTTCAATGTCCCCCACAAAAAACTAAGTAATAACTACTCTACCCTTAATTTGTTTAACAATGCACCATATTAGATAAAGTAGGTTCTATCACACATGGCATAGACTCTCTTCAAACTCACAATATGTTGCATGTGTAGTAAAAAACTCATGAGATTCTAAAGAAGGCCTCACTCTTAATCAACCAAATCTTCCTTGTACCATATAAAATTCAACTTTTCTCTAATGTTGTAGTTGCAAGTAATGAATTTTAAATTTTATTTTCTTATATTCAATTAAAGGCACTCAAAATCAGCGAAAAACTCATTTGTAATTTTTGTGAGCTGCGAAGAGGGCACCGTGGGCAAAGAGGGGAGAGGGCACTAGACTTTTTCTTGTGAGTTATGATAATTGTTGTAAACATGAAATTGGTTTAGTTTTGTAATTTTTTTTGTGTTTAATGCATTTAAAATAAAGGTCTATTTCTGTAGACTGCTAGCACGAAGGAAGATTTGACCTAGCCAAATAAAGGTCTAATTTTGTAGACTATTGGTCAGACAAATCTTCATTGTCTTCTTTATATAATAGCATGTATTAATTGGCTGGAAAATAAAGAAGCATTTAGACAATCAGAAGACAATGAAGATAATTTTAAATGCATTTACCACAAAAAAAAAATTACAAAATTGAACCAATGGCATGTTTACAATAAAGAAATAGAGTGATAATAATATGCTGAAAATTGTATTTTGTTTAATACACGCCAAAGGACCAGTCCCAACAATTCTTAAACATACTTTATCTGATATGATGAATTCTTAAACAATCAAGGTTGGAGTAGACATAGTTATCACATAGTTTTTTGTGTGGTACAAGGAAAATTTAGCTGATTAAGAGTGAGGCCTTCTTTAGAATCTCATGAGTTTTGTACTACACATGCAACGTATTGTGAGTTTGAAGAGATTCGGTGCCATGTGTGATTGTTAAGTAATGGGAAAGTTATGATGATTTAATTGTAGAAAAATGGGTCCCTTGAAACGTTCAAAAAATAAATTCTCAAAAGATGCACTCATGGAATACACTGACTTCAGATTATGCACAAAATGGACCCAATTTGCATCCAGTAGCCATTGGTGTTCCCACAGGTTTAGCATCTTCCATGCCAAATATCTTCAGTACTTCCTTTATGTATTTAGATTGTGTGATGAATATTCCATCACTCTGTTGAATCACTTGTAGTCCAAGAAAGAACTTAATCTCTCCGAACATAGACATTTCAAATTCCTTTTGCATTTAATCAGCAAATGCCTTGCAAACAAGATCTGAACCTCCAAAAATAATATCATCAACAAATATTTTAGCAATGATAATAGTATCATCAGTATCACCTTTCACATACAAATTGTTGTTTTCACTTGTTCTAACAAATCCAATACTTAACAAGTAAGTATGCAGTCTTTCATACCATGCTCTTAGTGCTTGCTTCAAACCATATAAAGCTTTATGTAATCTACATACCATTTCTTTATTGTCGGGATCAAAAAATCCTTCAGGTTGTTCAATGTAGACCTCTTCTTCAAGTATACCATTTAAAAATGCTGACTTCACATCCATTTGATAGACTTTGAATTTCTTGTGTGCAGCATATGCAAGTAGCATTCTAACTCCTAATCTAGCAACAGGTGCAAGTGTTTCACCATAGTCAATGCCTTCTTCCTTTGCATATCCCTTGCATACCAATCTAGATTTATTTCTTATGACTTCACCATTTTCATTCAATTTATTCTTGTATATTAACTTAGTACCGATAACATTCTTATCTTTTGGTCGGGGTACTAAGGACCAGGTTTTGTTCTTCTCTATTTGCTCTATTTCCTCCTTCATTGCATTAACCCATTCTTCATTCTCTACTGCAACTTTCATAATTTTAGCTTCAAATTCACAAATTAGACATGTACCTTGTCTTGTTTTGCTTCTAGTTTGCATTCCAACATGTTTGTCTCCAATGATTTGTGTTTCAGGATGATGTCTTCTGACAAAACTAGCTAGAACTTGATTTCTCCTTTCTTGTTCATCCTGTTCAGGGTCATTTCCTTGCTCGGTAGCTCCATCTTGTTCCTCGGTTTGTGTTGCCTATTGTCCTGCATTGTTTCCCTGCTGATTGGTTGTTATAGCTTGTGGTGTCGGTATATACTCTGGATGTTCAATGTAAGTGAATCTACCATAGTCTTCCAATTTCTTTGTACGTTCCTCTATGTACTTGTCATCAAACTCATCAACACAAACATTAGTACTTTCAACTATCTTATTTGTAACCTTATTCAAACATTTATATGCTTTACTTGTAGTGGAATATCCCAAAAATATCCCTTCATCTCCTTTAGAATCAAATTTTCCATTTCTCTCATCTTTCAAAATAAAGCATTTACTTCCAAAAATTTTGAAATAACTTATAGTAGGTTTGTGTCCAAACCATAGTTCATAAGGTGTTCAGTTGGAGTCCTTCAGTTGTACTCGGTTAAGAACATACATAGTTGTACTGATAGCTTCCCTCCAATATGTATGAGAAACATTCTTCTGTATCATTAATGTTCTTGCACAGTCAATTATAGACCTGTTCCTCCTTTTAGCAATGCCATTTTGTTGAGGTGTCCTCGGTGCAGATACATGTCTTTTGATTCCATGCTCATTACAAAAATTAGTAAATTCATCAGAGATAAATTCACCTCCTCTATCAGATCTTAAGCATTTTCTTTTCTTTTCGATTTCTTTCTCTACCTTAGCTTTGTACCACTTAAACATTTTAAAAGCTTCAGATTTGTCTTTTAGGAACATAACAGTCATCAGTCTAGTATAGTCATAAACAAAAAGAATAAAATATCTATCACCAAAATAGCTCTGAGTTCTCATAGGACCACATAGATCGGTATGAACCAACTCAAGTATCTTCTTTGTTGAATAGTCTTTGCTTTTAAAACTAGACTTAGTCATCTTACCTTTTTGACATTCATGGCACATGGCATGATCAGGTTTTTTCAAGTTAGGCAATCCTCTAGCTCTTTTCTTTCTACTAATCTTGATCATGTTGTCAAAGTTCACATGGCATAACCTTCTATGCCACAACCAAGCATCTTCATCCTTTATTAACAAACAAGAAGACTGATCCATATTAAGATAGAATAGATTACCTCTGGATTATGTACCAGTTCTGACAAGTCTTCCTCCATCATCATAGATCTTCACTTTTTTTCTCTCAAAATCCAATCGGTGGCTTGAATTGTTCAGCTGAGCCACACTTAACAGATTATAGTTCACTCCATCTACCCAGTATGCATTTTCACATTGTAATCTATCATTGATCATCAGTGAGCCTTTACCTCTTACCATACAAGGTACATCATTTCCCATTCTCACAGATCCTCCATTATATTCAACAAGGTGATCAAACTTCTCTACATCACTGGTCATATGATGTGTACAACCACTGTCTATCATCCATGTATCACTTATGCTTACTTTAGAGATTAGTGCTATCTCTTCATGTTTCTCTTCTTCCTCTAAGTCATCTTTCATAGCAACAAATACAACTTCTATGTCATCTTTAGAATTAGATTTAGTTTCAATATCTTTAGCTATGTAACATACCTTTTTGCCTTTTTCATCTCGGTTGTCTCTGTTGTTGTGTCGGTAGCCTCTATTGACTCTTCTCCCATAGCTTCCTTTAGATCGGTCTTTGGATCTATCATCATCTTTCTTTTCAGGTCATCTAGCAGTGATGTGACTGACTTCTTTACAATTAAAGCATGCCAAAGGTAGCTTACCTCTATACCTTCCTTTTCCTTTGGGCAATCTTCTAGCCATAAGTGCTTCAAGCTCATCAAGTTCATCATCGGTGTTGTCATCACTATCACAATTCTTACTATTCCTGCTAGACTTTCCAATCTTCAAAGAAGACATGAAAGCGGATTCAACAGAAGGAACAACACTATTATCAAATTTGTTTAATTCAAAGGTTGTAAGTTTACCAATCAGAGTGTCAAGAGTAAGGTTGGATGTAGCTCTTGTTTCATGAATTGCATAAATCTTGATTGCATAAACTGGTAGCAAAGTTCTGAGAATCTTGCTTATCACTATTTCATCATCAATTACTCCATTAGATGCTCTAATAGCATCTACCACCTCTTTGAGTCTATTTGAATATTGTACAATGTTCTCACCTTCTTTCATTCTCATATCATCAAATCTGCCTCTCAGACTTTCAGTTCAGGCTCTTTTGACATTTAGATCTCCACTGTATATTTGAGTTAATTTATCCCACATTGCTTTGGCAGTCATGCATGCCTTAATATCTTCAAATTCAGCATCAGTATAGCCAGCAACAAGTTCCATCATAGTAACATTGTGTTCATGCTTGTCCTTTAGTTGATCAAGAGTTAAGGGACCAATGGGCAGTTGTATGTGGCCATTCTCCATCAGATCTAGTGTAGAGTTGCCAATACCAGATATGTGCAGCTTCATTCTACTTTTCCATACTGTGAAGTTCTCTTTGTTTAGTTTTGGTACTTCCCTCTTATACATCTTGAGACCTTTATGCTTAAGTCCTTAAAACTCTGTTCCAAGCAACCAACACTCTAATACCAATTGTTAGAATAACTGAGAGGGGGGTGAATCAGTTATCTAGTGTCCCAAAAAAAAATGTATAATTGAAAACAAATCCAATTTTTGCTCCTCGGTAAACAATAACTACTTTCACTGTCTGTGCTTTTACCGATTATTAATCAAATACTATAATAGTTACCGATCAAATCTAACATGTAACATGTAAAGAATGATAAAAAACAAATATCACAGTCAACACATAACACAAGAGATTTAACATGGAAACCCTGTAAAGGGAAAAACCACCTGGGACCAGTAACCCAAAATTGTTCACTCTTCTGAAGTGAGGTCGGTTAAGACCCAACCCTATTAAAGGTTTACAAACACACTATCAGGTGTGACCTTGTTAGAGGATTTTAGACTAGAAGTTATCATCCAAATAGCATTCACTATGGGGTTGACAGGATAAAAATGTTCATTCTATGAATGATACATCATAAGACTTTTAGAGTCCACTCGATTAGGAGATTTTGACTGTATACAATGGTTAAATATGTAACAGTAAATGACCTGCATTAATACAACTTCAATTGTAGATTACAGATCAATATTCAGTCCATACAAATCCTTCTGATCAATATTTCACTTTAGAATCAATACTGTATCAACGTACTGTCTGTCAGTAATTGCTCTTTGTAGCTTGGTAATTGTTCTGTAGCTTGGTTCTTACTTAACCAGTATGATTAGAATGCATGAAAACCTTGTTCATGTGATATTCATGTAGTTTCTACTTCTTCCGGCATCCATTCATAAAGAAATTATGTTATTTTATATAGACGAGTAAATCATTTTCTTCTCCACCATCAGATTTTTCTATTTAACCATATTCATAGATTTTGCGACTTCAAACTTTCTCGATACTTGTGTCAATAACATGTTTCAATCTGCTCCATTAGATCTTCCTTTAATTTTGTTAGCCGTTGATCTGTGTAACAAACATTATCCATTACCTCGATGTTATACTCTTGCCAGCTCATCAATCTTATCAGCTAAACTAATCATTTAATTCATTCTGTTCCGCTCGGTTAACAAAGAAATGCATCGGTGAACACTTCTCACTTAATACTGTGATCGATATACACTACACTCCATCGGTGTATACTAGAAATGCTTCATTTACCAACAACACTACTTTGTGTCTTTCAGCTCTATACTTCATCATAGATGAATGCAACATAATAAAGTCAATATCATCAAGTCATAGACTCATCAACAAGTTACTCAATGTGTTCCTTATCCTCATCTATCATGTACATCTTTCCTCATGTAGATTTCTCTGTTCTTCATCTTTTTCACCTTTCTTCAGATGTCTTGGTATAGTAACTTACAAGATAAGTGTTGTTAAACTAGTTGACATCAATGATAACATAATACTGATTTAATCATATTACATATCTAATCAGCAACTCCTTAGTGATCTTGTAATCATAGTTTCTTCAATCAGATTCCAAATTAGTTGTAGTCCAACACTTCTATCACTATGCTCTTATCCTATGTCAAAATGGGAGATTTATGACACGGTATAGATATTCATCAAGGCATAAATAAAATTCAACTTTTCTCTAATGTTGTAGTTGCAAGTCATGAATTTTAAATTTTATTTTCTTATTCATAGAAGCTTGCAGTATAGTTGCTTTTAATGTAGACAATTTAGATAGTGTATTTGTCTATAGTGTTCCTTAGTCTTGATTGAGGATGACAGGCACATGGTCGCTAAACTGGACTTGCATAGTACAATTAGACTAAAGGGGTGATTATTTTGGTAGTGAAGATGAGAAGAAAAACACAATTCATTAGTTAAATGTTTTGTATATAAATTGGGTACTACTTTTGTAGGTAGTTTTAGCTCATTGTTTTGTAATGTAATTTTTCAATTTCATGTATTTTATCTCCTATTTATTAGGTTCATGAGATGAAGGTTGAATATAAGAGTCTTATAATGTGAGTTACCTTTGGACCTCAAGTTTTTGATACTCCTATGATGATCTTTATCAACAATTATTTTATTCTATTGTTGTTTTTTGAATAACATGTTGGGTTAACACAAAACTGTGTACTTTTACAGGACAATCAACACAAAATTAAAGCATCAAACAAGACTTGATCAAGTTGCAGGTGGAACGTGCACTCAAATAGTAAGTAATGTAGAATAACAAAATAAGTAATCTGTCGTGTCTACATTTTGTTATTTTTTGAGATTACATCCATGTTCTATATTCAAAGAATGGTTGAAAATTAAAATTTACAATTCGATAAAAGTACTGACGGGTGTTGTTCCCTGCACCCTCAATCAACAACTTGCCTCTATGTGTGGCCTAAGCACTACTGGGACCTTACCCTGCAACAAATGTATTATTGTGAAAATCATCACAAGTCCATTTTTTGCCAGGTCTAGCTCCTAGTAGTGCTTGTAATACCCTAAAATTGGCACCTATTAAATTCAATTAATTTTGGTGCATTTTCGTCAATTTTATATCTTCAAAGTCCTAGTTCCCTAGGTAATTTTCTCTCTCCTTCCTGACTTAATTTGACTTGATGTCAATTGCAAAGACCATAAATTGCATTAATTAAATTATCAAAATTAATTCCTAAAGTCCTTGACTTTAATTAGCTAAATTACCCCTATGATAATTTAATTTAATCCTAAAGTCTTAAGTGCTTAGAATTAAATTAAATCCACCCCATTTGGCTAATTACCCATAAAAAGGAATTAATAATTGCTTGATATTCGAATGGACACACCTTTTTGAATTAATAATTCAAGATATTCGAAAGGCCACCTGTGTGGCATTTTCCATTCTTTTTATTAAGAAATTCTTGCATTTTTGTCTCAAATGGAAATGAAGGGTCAGGAGTTTCAAATCAAGAACCCCTTCATTCTCTTCCCAGGCTTTCTTATTTAATGGACCTATTTTCTTCATTCGAGAGGGGCAATTTTTGAGAGCATCTATACTATAGTCAATTTTAGTCTCCATTATTACATTGTTTTCAAAGCTTTATTGCATTAATTAGCTTAATCTCTCATTTTAGTTTAATATTGCATGTCATATTAGATTAGAATTTGCTTAATTGTTCTTAGATTAATATCATATTTATTTCAATGTCCTTAGATTAAAATTGCACTTCATCTTTATTTTCAAGCTTTTAGTATAATTGCATTTCTACATTTCTAGATTAATTGCACTCATTTCTAGATTAATTTCATTGATTTTTCATCTTAGTTTTTGAAAATCCTCCATTGTAGAACTGGTCTTATGGTTCTTGGCTCTCCATTCTGAGAGTAATTAAACACCTCATCTACATAAGAGGCAACAAGTCGCTTCACAATGAATTTTAGATTGAGTAATTCATACTCTATCTTGTAATTCAATCATGTGAGTAATGACTATGTTGCATTTGTGCCTGATTTAGAGGTCCACATTTAGAAACACACATTTTGGCACCCACCATGGGGTAGAAAATCTAATTTTTGGCCTCATTCTCATCTTTTCTAACAAGAAATTCAAGTTCTGTGGTGCATCCGTACTGTCTATGTATGGATCTTTGCACGAGAATTCAAAGCATCCCGCGTGAGTTTTCACTCCCTATAGCACTTTCTTGCGTGAGCTTCTACACCTTCATGTGGCATCCTGCACTTTCTCATGCACTGTGGAGTACTTCCTCATGCGAGACTGGAATACAATGTTTCAATTTTCTTAGTTTCTATCTTTCCAATTTCAGTTTTCTGACAGTTTCCTGTTTGCTATTGTTTATCATTTCTTTGTTATTTTTACATCGTAACAATTTTTTGCAAGATGTTTTTTGAAGAACTTAAACATACTAATGGTTTGATTGCAGGATGATAGTCGAAGAATTGCTAAAACGTTGTGTTTGTTTCTTTCTTTTATTCACATAGTCTAAATAGGGCTCTGTTAAAATTTCTTGAGGAGTTTGATAGTGAGTAGGGAATTTGGCTCTTCATTACATGGAGATGATGACCATGAATGAACCTAAAATCCTAATGATCTTACTGATATGACAAATTCTTGGGGAAGCAGAGAAAGGTAGTGAATCTTTACACTTCTATTAGCCAGGGGATTATGCTCTTCTCTCTTTGAGAGAAACAGAAACCCAAAAGCTTGTAGTTGTGGTGGAGTGAAGCTAACTCGGTGATGAATCTTCTTGATGTGTTTGGGTGAGGAAATGGGATAGAGAAGTATTCTCTTCTCCCTTTGGGAGAACTAGAAAATTCAACCCCCGAATCTAAACCAAGTCCAGTGTCACCTTTAGAGGGCCTGCCAGAAGTTGAACCTTTGGGAATGACCCAAGTGAGTATGCACCTATCGCTAGTGATTCTGACTCACTCTAATAAATAACATTTTGTTGAGTCTAAAGAATCCAAAACCATGTTAGCTTCCTTCTCAAGACTTTGACTATCATCTTGAGAAGGCTTCGTCTGTTATATTGAGCGGCACCGCTCCTAGCCTTGCTTGTGGGGGTGTATGACTTTCGAGTGTTGGTGTGGCTATGAGGCCTCAGCCCTGTATTGGGGGCACCAAAGGTTAGCATGAATGGAAGCCTATTAAAAAATTTCCTTAGCTAGTGGCCTACTTGGTTCACCTCTGAAAGGAGTCATAATCTTTGCGCAGGGAGGGGCAAAAATCTCACCCATAGATTCCCATCATAGGCGTACACCTGGATGCTTGAAGGTGGTTACAACACTGGCCCCTACTACAAGAGTAACCTTTGAAAGTACACTATTGAGTCCTTGGAAACACCAAAAACATGGGCACCCTCTAGGGGGTGACACGGTTGTGTGAGGTGCACATATGCACATAAGCAATGGGGAAAAGGTTTTGGCTTCTCACCATTTTCTTTGTAGGACTAAGCTATGTGTTTGTTATTGAGTCTTAAACATTGTCCAATCATTATCAAACAAAGACTCCCCTGATGCTATCAAGTTGCTTTGTCCTTGATAGGTTTGTTAATGACTGCTTCTTGTATCACAACTACTTGATTTGAACCTTTGTGTCTTTAAACGAATGCTTGAAATCCTAAAATGAGATTGTTGATTAAACTGTTCTTCAAATCTATCAGGAAACTAGATTTTTTGTTAGACATCAATTCAGGTTGTGCCTCAAAATTCAACTTTAACCTCAAAAACTGTGTCAGATTGTTAGATTTTGCACTTTTCCCATGTGAGGTCTTACACTTCAAAGAAATTTCTCGTGTGAGACTTTATTTTCTCGCATGAAGTTTGGTGTTCTCTCATGTGGCCTAGTACTATCTCATGCGAGACTATAGCCTAGTTTGCAAAAATAGAGACCTATTTGCCATTAACTGTTTGAATTTTTATTTGATCTGCTTTTTTTTTTAGGTCTATTTTTTTGCTTTCCTATCGTTCACTGTTAGAGGCTGGTTGTTCTGAGTTAGGAATCGATCAATCTTTGCTTTGACTCATGTCATCTCTCATTGGTTTACATTATCTCTTTATGCCTTTTGTATCTTGTGTTGCGATAGTCTTATCTTGGTTGTTCTAGCCACCTCTTTTCATGATTCATACCAGGTCCATCTCACATCTTGGCTATTCTAGCCTTTGTCTCCTTTGCATTGTTCTTAGAGACTGATTCTAGCTTTATCTTGAGTCCTCTCTCATTTCATCCTTGTCTATGACTATCACGACTAGAAGTGGCAAGACTTATCCCATTCAGAATCCTGATCAAGGTAGAAGCGAACCTCCTAATCAAGATCCTCTTGAATCTATTCAAAAATCTAAACTTTGTGAGATATCCTCAATTTCCTCATTGAATACTTCGAAAGATAGTCCATCTCAACCATCACCTCTAGTGTTTCAAGAGTGTTTCAATCCATTTTTTGAAGTGCAACTTGGTTTCTCATTTCAAGACCAAGACAACTCATTCTTCCAAGAGAAATCATTGTTTCACAACTTTGGAAGACCTCTTCCTCGGACTAATCCTATTATCATACCTGTTGATCCTACCAAGAATAGTTCTACCATAGAACCTAGTGATACTGTTGAAGATATCTTCTCATCTAAATTTGTTAAATCTTTTGATCCTGTTCATTTGCCAAAAGTTACCTTGGCCACACCTTTTCGATCTCGTTCACATCACTTTGCTAAGTCTTCATATACTACGCAAGTCTATGACAAGATGGGAGATATGTTTGATTTCCAGCAAGGCAAGTCTAGTCAAACCTTTGATCAATCTCACAAAAATCAATATCATGGTCAATCCTCTAATGACCCACATCATGCTCAACCTCAAAATGAGAAACCTCACGATCAATCTCAACATGACCAAAATCAGTCCCACAATGATGATCAATCTCGAAGCAAACCTCAAAGCGATCGACAACCCGCCTATTTCTATCATCCTCCTCCATTCGATCAAAACCAAGATGATCAGCAACAAGATCAGATTCAGAGTATTTATGAGATCCTTGGGAATGAAGATGAAGTGATAACTCAACATGATATAGATGCTGCAAAAGCTAATAAGGGTCTTATTAAAATGATGGAGATCCTTCTCCTAGAGGAGAAAGAAAATTACTTCCTTGAGTTAGCTAAACAAGGGGCCAAGTTACCCTGAGACTATCAAGTTGAAACACTTGTAGCTAAGGAAGAAGAAATTGAGACCGCAAAGTTGCAAAAGATGGTATGAGAAATGCAAGATCAAATTAGTCAACTTGTGAGGAATAAAGACAAAACCGCTCAACAATTTACGATGGAAAGTATTTGTCCTTTCCCTTTTACAGAAGTCTTCATATGCCACCTTTTCCCAGAGGTGTGGAACTCCCTAAATATGAAAAATACTTGAGTACAATAGATCCCCAAGATCACTTGAGGGATTTTGGTGCATTGTTTATGGAATTCATGCACGATCAGACATATCTTATGCATTTGTTTCCTCATAGTTTGGGTGGACCAACTATGGAATGGTTCTCTAGATTGCCTACTGGTATTAAAACTTTTGATGAAATGGATAATCTTTTTCTCCAATACTACTCGCATAATATTCAACATCCGGGAGCTTTGCAACTTAAAGCAGTGACAAGGAGAATCTTTCCTAACATTCCTCCAAAGATGGAGATAATTATGTATGAGGTGTCCTCACAAACTACTAGAGTCTGAGAGACTCGACATTTTCTTGATCAATCTTGTCCCAAACTTTGGATACCAAGTGCAATTGCAAGGTCCTCTTACTTTTGATATTATGATCAAACAAGCAGTATAGATAGAGGCCTTCATGATCAAGAAGGGAGAATTGACTTTAAATAAACAAGGATTCTCCACAAAAAAGGATAAAGGAAAGGCTACCAATAAGAATAGAGATGTAGCAAATGATGGAGTAGTGGATAATGTTATTACGAAGCCTTCAAAGTCTACTTTTAATCTTACTTTCAATATACAGGTAGCTAAGGTTGTTGAAAAGACCACAATAGACAACCAACAAACTTGAAGATTTGCTAGGAACAAACCTTGGGCTACTCGACCCAAGCATGATTTTACTCCTTTGGGAGAGCCTCTTGATGTGGTCTATAAGACTCTCATAGAGAATCAAGTTCTTACCCCTTTAGAAAAGTGTACTTATGACCCACAACCAAGACCTCATTGGTGGAATGATAATGCTTACTATGACTATCACCAGAACATTGGTCATAAGACTTCAACTTGTCTTCAGTTGAAACACAAGGTCCAAGATTTGATCGATAGTGATGATATTGTTGTGGATGGCCATAACAAGAATTCAGATTACCAGGCTTTTAAGGATCCCTTCCCTCCTCATGAGAAGGGTATCTTCAAACACCAAGAATACTAATGCTAAAGTCAATTATACGTACACTAATAATGACAATGTTATTGGTATGATTGAACCTGTTGAGATAGAGTATTATGATGTGATCACTTCTAGATAAGGTAGTGATGCTCCCAAATATAGGACTCCTTTTATCTTGTGTAGCTCTACACCTCATTCGTCTGAATCTGAACAATCTCAAGGTTGTGCTAATATTGTCACTCAATCATGAGGGAGAGTTGTTTTGAAAGGTCTTGATACTTCCACGTCCGCTCCAAAGAAAATTATGGATAAGAGACCTGATACTCCCGTATCCTATTTGAAGAAAATTATGAATAAGACTATTGTTGGCCCCGCTAACAAAAACATGAAATCTATTCCTACAGCTAGCTCGGCTAGTTATAGCAGTTTAGATCAACTCCAGTGAACTAATGCTCAGATTATCATTTTTGAGTTGCTAAAGATCTCGCTTGCTCATAGGTAGATTTTGGATAAGGCCCTTGTTGAGGCAAACATTCCCAAGGATCTCGATCTTAATTGGTTCCAATCTATGGTGGGTCATTTGACTTTTCCCCACTATCTATCCTTTTCTAAAGAAGATGACCACTCCTTGAGTCACCCACATAACACTCCCTTGCATATAGAGGTCATGATAGGCCCTAAGTGCGTCCCCCAAGTGCTCATAGATAATGATGCTGGTCTTAATATTTGTTCCTCTAAACTACTCACTCAGCTAGGATATGATGATAATTTCATAGATCCTGGCAAAAAGATTACCATTAAAGCTTATGATGAGGAAGAACACAAGTCCCAAGGCTTAGTCATGCTACCTATCCACGTAGGTCCCGTTGAGAGAGATGTCACTTTCCAAGTGCTTGATATTCCTCTTGCCTACAATATCTTGTTGGGTAGACCTTGGATTCATGAGATGCAGGCTGTTCCATCCATGTATCATCAATGCATTAAGTTTCCATTCCATGGAGTGGAAGTCACTGTACCCACAAAAACCAATTTCTCCTGCAACACTCTTGCGCAAACCACATATAGCTTTGTTCTAGCAAATAGAGAATCTACTAAGTTTTATGATGCTAAGCTGAAAGAAATGGAACAAACTTTGAGACTTAAAGATACAAGCATGGGAGAATACCAAATGAAACCTGTGCTATCACTAGCTGCTCTACCTCTGTCTCCACGCTCTTATGGGAAACCTTCTGAAGAAAACAAACTTTCTAATGCTCCTCCTCATATAGTTTATGATGGCACCTTTGTAAGGGCCTCTATGCCTTTAGAAGATGAGGATGAAGAGAGAGCTATCAAAGCATGGATCTATAAGGGAAAAGAAATAGCTAAAACAACCACTCCATCTCTAGATTTAGAGCAAGAACCATATAGTGAGGCCTTCAAGATCATGAACTGCTTTGGTTATAAGGGGAGTGGTCCTATAGGAAAAAATGATAATGGCTTACTAAAACCTATTGAAGCTACAGGTCACCGCACAAAAGATACTAGTGGCTTGGGCTTTAAAAAGACTCCCTTTCATTTGGGGACCAAGAAATTTGTGTCAGCTCCTGAGCATGAACTTGAACCTGAATAAGAAATTGAAGATGCTACTCCAGAAGTGAATCCAGAGGCCAACTCTAATGAAGATACATTTCCATATCCTATTCCTCTGGATCTTGTGGCACTCTTTGCTGAACCTGATGAGCCAATCATACCTGTTCATATGGTAGAGACAGCTACTGATACTGATAATGATTCTGATAAAACTTCTTCAGTATACCAATTCACATATGAGGAATGGAAAGCATCACTAAATGATGATCCTAACTTTCAAGGTGAATGATATAGGCCACCTCATTTTCAAAAGTACTTTGAACAAGAACAACTTCAGCAAGCTATTAATGCCACAAGGGATAATAATGAGTCTGATGATGCTGCTAATGAAATTCCTACATCAAGTACTGACTCACATGAATATGAGTTCAACTCTTTGTCTGACGCTACTTATGATGTAGACATAGATATTGTTCACATATATGAAAGACTACTCGAAGTAGGCGAAGGGTCTAGCACTAGGCCACACGAATTAGGCACCACTAATGTTAACGTGTCCTCTACTTCTGACGCAAGGTCTCTTAGGGATTCGAACACTTCTTTGGATGAGATCTCTCTAGGTCTTGACTTTCTCATTAGCACTTTTGAGGGTTATACCATGAATGCAATTGAACCAGTCACTACTTCCCTTTCAGTTCGCCATCCCAATCTGATAAACTGGAACTCCCCTTCCTAATCCAATGAAGTCCTAACATTCCAAACTAATTATGATCTAGCCTGTTACCTCCATGCTATTGAACCTATGATGTCCTCCACCAGTGAAGGTAGTGTCACCATGACAGAGATGGATATCAAGTATCTCAGTCAAAAAATTAAAAGAAGAAAAAATAGGCACTCTGATGATGAAAACCACTTTGTGGCAGTATTAGAGCCAAAAATAGTAAAAATAAAAGACATATCCAAGGGTGAAAACCTCTCTAAGGCACCCAAGGATGAGATAATTGACACACTTCTGAGCCACTTTCAAGAGAGGTCATCAGTATTGATTGAGCTGACACAGACGGTCAATTTGGGTACAGAGGCTACTCTGCAAATTATTCACCTTGCATAATCATTGTCTGCTGAAGAAAAAGAAGAGTTCACAAGATTCTTTTAGAGAAAGAAGATAAACTTTCCATGGACCTACTCTAACATGCTTGGATTAGACCCTAATCTAATCGTGCATCATTTGTCCATTGCACCAAGTATCAAACTTGTTAAACAAAAGTTGCGAAAAATGCATCCACATGTAGCACTTTTGGTTAAAGTAGAACTGGAAAAGCTTCTTAAGGCTGGCTTCATAAGAACTATTGATTATGTAGAATGGATTTCAAACATTATTCCAGTCACTAAAAATGATAAGTCCATTCGTGTGTGTACAGATTTCAAGGATCTAAATAAGGCATGTCTGAAAGATGACTTCCCACTACCTAACATTGATATGATAGTTGACATGACAACATGATATGAGATGTATTCCTTGATGGATGGATTTTCTAGCTACAATCAAATCAAAATTGCACCAGAAGATCAAGAAAAGACCACTTTTACATGTGCCTGGGGCACCTTTTGTTGGAATGTCATGCCTTTTGGGCTTAAGAATGCTGGAGCAACATACCAAAGAGCTGTTACTACTATCTTCCATGATATGATGCATAAAATGATGGAGGATTATGTGGATGATACTTTAGCCAAAATCATGTAGTGAAGAACTCACCTCATAGACTTGGGTCCCATCCTTGACCACATGGAACAATTCAGCCTCAGGCTTAATCCAAAGAAATGTGCTTTTGGTGTCACTTCTAGGAAACTCTTGGGTTATATCATTTTAGCTAAAGGTATAGAAGTTGATCCTGAAAAGGTACAAGCTATTATGGACATGCCTCCACCCAAGAATATCAATCAAATGAGAGGATTACAAGGAAGGCTACAATCCATTCGGTGTTTCATTTCATAGTTGGCTGACAAGTCACAACCATTTACTAAAACTTTGCATAAGAATGTGACTTATGAATGGAATGAGGAATGCGACAAGGGGCTTACTCAAATAAAATACTATCTTGCTAATCCACCTATACTGATGCCTCCTATTCATGGGAAGCTTCATATCTTGTACATCTCAGTAACAAACACATCCTTGGGTTCTCTCTTAGCTCAAGAAGGTCAGAACAATAAAGAAAGAGCCATATACTATATCAACAGAACATTGGTTGCTTATCAAATGAATTATTCTGTCATTGAGAAGGCTTGTTTAGCAGTGGTATTTGCTTCTCAAAAATTGTAGCATTATATGCTAGCTCATACCATGAGGCTTATTGCAAAGATTGATCCATTGAAATACTTGTTGAGCAAGGCTGCCCTCATGGGTAGACTAGCAAAATGGGTAATGATACTTAGTGAATTTGACATTGAGTACATGGAAAGAAAATCCATTAAGGGAAAAGCAATTGCTGATCAGTTGGAAGAGACTCCTTTAAAAGATTATCAACCTTTGAGTATTGAATTCCTAGATGAATCCCTCATGCTTCTCACACACCAATCTTGGAGCATGTTCTTTGACGAATCATTTACTCAGCAAGGATCCATTGCAGGCATTCTGTTTGTTACACCTCAAAGATACTCATTTCCAAAATCATATAAAATGTTGTTTCCCTACACAAACAACATAGCTGAATATGAAGCTCTCATTAATGGCATGAAGATGGCCCTTGAATGGCGTGTGGATGAGCTCAAGGTCTTTGGGGATTTGTAGTTAATCATTAATCAAGTCAATGATGTCTACCAAACTAAAGATGACAAACTTATACCTTACAAAAGGATGGTGGATGATCTCAAGCAATAATTTGCACACATTTCTTTCCAACAAATTCCAAAGGAAAACAATAAAGTAGTTGATGCAATGGCCACTCTTGCTTCAATGTTACAAATGCTAGAAAATGACTTTAGACATGAGTTCCTGGTAGAGGCATTACACCACCCTGCCTATGATATTCCTAAATCCAAGATGATCTATTTAGTCATTAGACATGATTCATCCTGCTACCACCATATCCTTTCCTACCTTCGTGACTAGATCATTCCTAACACTTATACACGGAATGAAAAGTGTCACCTCATTTGTACTACTTCATGGTATGTCCTCATAGAAAATGACTTGTATAGATGGGGTCTAGATGGTACCCTCCTTAGGTGCTTAGAACTTGATGAGTCCAAGCGTTCACTAGCTGAGGTACATGAAGGTATTTGTGGGTCTCATTCTAGTGGTTTGACATTAGCCCAAAAACTTATTAGAGCTGGCTATTATTGGCCGGACATGGAAAAAGAAGTTGTTCAATATGCTAAGACTTGCAAGCAATGCCAATTTCATGGGAACCTGATTCATGCTCTTGCTCATGAACTTAGTCCTCTCATTAGTTTTTGGCCCTTTCAGCAATGGGCCTTCGACTTGGCACTAATACATTTGGGGGCATTTTGCGATGGCTATGTGTCGCAATTGCAACGGCTATCTGTCGCAATAGCCACACCCATAGACGTCGCTATTTTTTAGTCACAAATTGTGACGTCTATGGGTAGCCGTCGCAATTGTGACTCCCTCCTGTCGCAATGTCGCTAAGATTTGTTAGCGACATGGGCATCACCCCCCGTCGCATGGCTTCGAAGGACCGTCGCAATTGCGATGGGCCTCCCAAGAAATTGCGACAGGCTCCTGCATCGCATTACGACAGGCTCCCGTCGCAATTGCGACGCCCGTGGGTGGATAAAAAAAATAAATTATTTAATACATTGCTAATGAACCACATTAATGCTTTTTTCCTTCAACAAATGAGGACAGCCACTGTAAAGACAACATGATAATGTACACTCACTGTAAGGATAGTCACAAATGAGGACATCTCACAGTGACTGTCCCTTGTGTAATTGCCACTTGAATGTATTGCTATTCAACCACATTAATGCTTTTATTCTTCAACAAATGAGGATAGTCACTCTAAAGACAACATGATAATGTACATTCATAGTGAGTGTACATTATCATGTTGTCTTTACAGTGACTATCCTCATTTGTTGAAGAAGAAAATCATTAATGTGGTTGAATAGCAATACATTCAAGTGGCAATTACACTAGGGACAGTCACTGTGAGATGTCCTCATTTGTGACTGTCCTTACAGTGAGTGTACATTATCATGTTGTCTTTACAGTGAGTGTACATTATCATGTTGTCTATACAGTGACTTTAGAGAAAATAATGAAACTAATACAATTGCAATACGGTGGTATTTAGAACAAACAGAGCTTCACAACCATCAAAGAAGAAAAAAGCACATGCATATATCGAGTACTCCTCAATCAGAGAGATAGAGAAGAATTCAAAACATACCCAGACTGAACATGGCCATACCAAGACCAGCATCAGACAATATTCTTATTGACTGCTCTAGAATAGCTGGCATTTCAACTTTCCATCTGCAAAATAGATTATAAAAACATGAAAATATATCAGAGATGTTTGATATTGATACAAAACAACACAGATTCATTTCTTCGTACACCTGTATATCATAAAAATCCTTGCACACTTCGAAAAATTGTATTGCCTTTTACTTACTCAAAAGTAATTTACATAAAGCAGTCATTTGATCAACATGGATCCTAATATTCACAAGTACATGGTCATGTGCTCCATCGTAGCATCTTATAGATTTAGATCTGTTCTCTGAAATAATTCAATGTTTTGTTTACAATCCACAAAAGAAATATTTTCCCTCGTCTACTTAATCCTAAACAAAAGGCCATATAGCAATATAGATAGAACTATATAATAGAAACCATAAACAATGGTAACCTTAGCTGCAGTAAGAAATTGTTGCAAAAACTTTACCTTATCATACCTAGATTGTTGCTTTGCCTGGCGGAGGGAAATTTGATCAGTAAAATTGACACAGAGTATGCTGTCTCCATTGTCATGCTGGATAACAAAACACCAACTTTAATGGGCATGTACTGTCCCTTGTGTAATTGCCACTTGAATGCATTGCTATTGAACCACATTAATGCTTTTTTCCTTCAACAAATGAGGACAGTCATTGTAAAGACAACATGATAATGTACACTCACTATAAGGATAGTCACAAATGAGGAAATCTCAAAGTGATTATCCCTTGTGTAATTGCTGCTTGAATACATTGCTATTGAACCACATTAATGCTTTTTTCCTTCAACAAATGAGGACAGTCACTGTAAAGACAACATGATAATGTACACTCACTGTAAGGATAGTCACAAATGAGGAAATCTCAGAGTGACTATCCCTTGTGTAATTGCCGCTTGAATACATTGCTAATGAACCACATTAATGCTTTTTTCCTTCAACAAATGAGGACAGTCACTATAAAGACAACATGATAATGTACACTCACTGTAAGGATAGTCACAAATGAGGACATCTCACAGTGACTGTCCCTTGTGTAATTGCCACTTGAATGTATTGCTATTCAGCCACATTAATGCTTTTCTTCTTCAACAAATGAGGATAGTCACTCTAAAGACAACATGATAATGTACACGGGCTGTAAGTGTACATTATCATGTTGTCTTTACAGTGACTGTCCTCCTTCAAGTGGCAATTACACAAGGGACAGTCACTGTAAAGGCAACATGATAATGTAGAGAAACATTGTCATTTGTATTTTCAACAGTGCCGAGAGAGATTCCCTCCGTGAAATCACAGCTACAATTTCTGAGTACGTTGGGTTTATTTTTCTTTTGTCATTATTATGTAATCTGGTATTCAGCTGTTACAGAGCTAAAATACCCAGAAATGAGGACATATCTGTGTTGAATTTATTGTTAGCGGCTTTGGTTATTTAGAAGTTTAATTTTATTTGTTCATCTTTCAAGCACAAACATTTTGTGGACCGTAACATCTTCATTGTTTCGGGTATGCAATGAAACAGCCCTAACTTGCAACTACCTTCACGGTACTTGTGTACATTATCATGTTGTCTTTACAGTGACTGTCCTCATTCAAGTGGCAATTACACAAGGGACAGTCACTGTGAGATGTCCTCATTTGTGACAAGGACAATCACACATGAGGACATCTCACAGTGACTATCCCTTGTGTAATTGCCACTTGAATGTATTGCTATTCAACCACATTTATGGGCCCGTTTGGACCACAGCACACAGTAGCATCTACAGAGAAGAATATCCCAGGTGTAACAAGTTGTAAGAATATACCAACAGTTCTAAGAAGTTCCCTAGCACATAGTAGCATCTACAGAGAAGAATATACAACATGAGGGCAGCCACTGTAAAGACAACATGATAATGTACACTCATTGTATGTGTACATTATCATGTTTTCTTTACAGTGACTGTCCTCATTCAAGTGGAAATTACACAAGGGACAGTCACTGTGAGATGTCCTCATTTGTGACAAGGACAGTCACACATGAGGACATCTCACAGTGACTGTCCCTTGTGTAATTTCCACTTGAATGTATTTCTATTCAACCACATTTATGGGCCCGTTTGGACCACGGCACATAGTAGCATCTACAGAGAAGAATATCCCAGGTGTAACAAGTTGTAAGAATATACCAACAGTTCTAAGAAGTTCCCTAGCACATAGTAGCATCTACAGAGAAGAATATGGGTCAACGAGGTTGACTTCAAAGCCATAAGTACACACCTCTAGCATAATAATTATATTTTACCACCCATAAAATGAAAAAAAGATTTTCACAAGAGAAATTGAAGCTAGATTATAAAAATGAACCATCTTATTGGAAACTGGAACTGTTATCATACCCAAAAGGACTACAAAATTTCACCTTATCATACCCAGATTGTTGCTTTGCCTGGTGGAGGGAAATTTGATCAGTAAAATTGACACAGAGTATGTTGTCTCCATTGTCATGCTGGATAACAAAACACCAACTTTAATGGGCATGCACTGTCCCTTGTGTAATTGCCACTTGAATGCATTGCTATTTGATGCAGGGGCATCCCTAATGCAAGCCAAAGACACCATGATTGAAGGAAGTTGCCATGAAGCCAAGGAGTCAAATCCTATCAATTGGAACATAAGATTTTCACCTTGGAGCTTTGAAGGATTGACTGGTGAAAGGTCCTTTTGATTGACAAATCAGAGTCTTTTTGAATGACAAATCAGAGTCTTTTTGAATGACAAATCAGAGTCTTTTTGAATGACAATAAATTAGAATAGGAGTTTTAGATGTTTTCTTGGTTTGTAATAAATATTAAGGATTGATTTTATCTCCTTATAAACATCCACTTGTTGGACACAAGACCCCTTGGTGACTTATAAACCTTGGGCATCTTTTGAGTCCTTGGTGTAACAAGTTGTAAGAATACACCAACAGTTCTAAGAAGTTCCCTAGCACATAGTAGCATCTACAGAGAAGAATATACAACATGAGGGCAGCCACTGTAAAGACAACATGATAATGTACACTCATTGTATGTGTACATTATCATGTTGTCTTTACAGTGACTGTCCTCATTCAAGTGGCAATTACAGAAGGGACAGTCATTGTGAGATGTCGTCATTTGTGACAAGGATAGTCACACATGAGGACATCTCACAGTGATCGATTGTCCCTTGTGTAATTGCCACTTGAATGTATTGCTATTGAACCACATTAATGCTTTTCTTCTTCAACAAATGAGGACAGTCACTCTAAAGACAACATGATAATGTACACTCACTGTAAGGACAGTCACAAATGAGGACATCTCACAGTGACTGTCCCTTGTGTGATTGCCACTTGAATGTATTGCTATTCAGCCACATTAATGCTTTTCTTCTTCAACAAATGAGGATAGTCACTCTAAAGACAACATGATAATGTACACGGGCTGTAAGTGTACATTATCATGTTGTCTTTACAGTGACTGTCCTCCTTCAAGTGGCAATTACACAAGGGATTTGTGTTTTCATTTGTGTTTTCAACAGCGTCGTAACCCTCCGTGAAATCACATCGGGATATAAGGGCAAAACAAACAAGAACAAACTCAGACTTAAGAAAGATGAAGGCAATGCTTCAAAAGGCCGATGCCCTAAACACGGGAAAACACAATACCACCATTAAACGATGTCCTAGTCACCGTATCAATGCTGCCAGCTCCGTACCAGTATGCTAACTGCTCACTTTCATCCTGTGATAAAGGTAACTTCATTAATCATACTTGAAATGGCAGCATACAAACTAAAGCTGATGAACATTTATAAACTAAAAGTTTAAAACTACAGATTACAAATGTAGTAGTTTCATACGAAAAGAACTTGATGTCTGAAATTTACCATTAGAAGTATCCAAAGGAATACCACAGTACTGTTGAACTTGGAGAATCAGAGATGATCTACACAGCAAGGTTCAACAGCTGTAAGGACTGTTACACCATCTTTAGCATTTGAATACATTTTCTCCTTGGCTTTTGGTGGATCCTCAAAGACCCCCAATGACGTTTTCCCTACAATTATAATTGTCTGTTAGTATGAGATATTAATAAATAAGCATTAATCACAATATTAGGCAAACAATGTTCTTGATGTCTGAATCTAAATCACAGAAAGCTCTAATAAAGCAGTTCTCAGTTTCACATTAAACCAAGTTTCAATTTCAAATGGTTATAATAATTTTTGCAAGTTATAAGTAGCTGGTTATAGTATATGACATAAAAAGAAAAAAATCATTTCTATTCTTTTCTTCTTTTTCTCTTTCAATGAAGCTTTTGCACCACACAAATGCATACCAAGAATTTCTCAGGAGGTTTCAAGACCATTGCATACCAAACTTCTTCTCTGTAGATGCTACTATGTGTCGTGCTCCAAACAGGCCCATAAATGTGGTTGAATAACAATACATTCAAGTGGAAATTACACAAGGGACAGTCACTGTGAGATGTCCTCATGTGTGACTATCCTTGTCACAAATGAGGACATCTCACAGTGACTGTCCCTTGTGTAATTGCCACTTGAATGAGGACAGTCACTGTAAAGACAACATGATAATGTACACAAGTACCGTGAAGGTAGTCGCAAGTTAGGGCTGTTTCATTGCATACCCGAAACAATGAAGACGTTACGGTCCACAAAATGTTTGTTCTTGAAAGATGAACAAATAAAATTAAAATTCTAAATAACCAAAGCCGCTAACAATAAATTCAACACAGATATGTCCTCATTTCTGGGTATTTTAGCTCTCTAACAGCTGAATACCAGATTACATAATAATGACAAAAGAAAAATAAACCCAACGTACTCAGAAATTATAGCTGTGATTTCGCGGACGGAATCTCTCTCGGCGCTGTTGAAAATACAAATGACAACGTTTCTCTACATTATCATGTTGTCTTTACAGTGACTGTCTCTTGTGTAATTGCCACTTGAAGGAGGACAGTCACTGTAAAGACAACATGATAATGTACACTTACAGTGAGTGTACATTATCATGTTGTCTTTAGAGTGACTATCCTCATTTGTTGAAGAAGAAAAGCATTAATGTGACTGAATAGAAATACATTCAAGTGGCAATTACACAAGGGACAGTCACTATGAGATGTCCTCATTTGTGACTGTCCTTACAGTGAGTGTACATTATCATGTTGTCTTTAGAGTGACTGTCCTCATTTGTTGAAGAAGAAAAACATTAATGTGGTTCAATAGCAATACATTCAAGTGGCAATTACACAAGGGACAATCACTGTGAGATGTCCTCATGTGTGACTGTCCTTGTCACAAATGAGGACATCTCACAATGACTGTCTCTTGTGTAATTCAGAAGATCAACATGATATGAATAAGGGATAGGTCGCTATGTGTTTCAGAAGATGTATTGATAAGCAAGAAGGATAACCATTCATATATTATAAATAATCATTAATTGCACAAGTTTAGACAATGACATATCCGATAAAGCAATATCAAACATGAAGACCCGCTAGCAAATATGCACCATCACTTCCTATGTTATCATGACAATAACAGAAACTAGATTGAATTCTACTATCTATATCAATAGACACCACATAGGAGGATATCGACTAAAGGATTGAAAGATTATCAATTGTCTGAGATAAACCACATCTTGTAGAAACAAAAAAGCATCAGTGATTATATCGCAAGCTATCGATGAATGAGGCATCAGTCGCAGATAATAAGTACAATGTATCCTTAAGTATTAACAGGAATGGAAGTCAATTTGAAGATCAAACTCCACTACCAGCAATCAACCAATAAATGGACAATTATCAGAAAATGATATCGACTTATATCAAAGTAGAAAGATTGGATATAATCATAACAATATGGGATAAGGCAAGAGTTAATATCGATTGACTAAATACTAATGATAGTTAGACCAAACTAATACAAACACAGTGGATGTTAACTACTAGTTGCACTACCAATTAGGGAAGATTACCTTCATAAAAAGATTTGATATTGAGTCAATCTGGGAGTTATCTATGATCAGAAAATAATGAAATAATATTATGCGAACTGTTGGATTATGGAAAGGTGTGATTAACAAAGGGACATGGAGGAAGAAACAAGACATGTCTCATTCATAGCATCTCTTCATTTGTTAAAGACAATATAAGAATGCATTCTCGTCAGTCACTCAAGGCATCATTGGAACTTTATTTACTTATCCATATTTGGATATACTCAATAGAGCATCTGCCTTTGGCAGTTTGGTTTCAAGTTTATCATTGCAGATCAGAGACAGCACCATGATTGCACAGATAGAAAGGATAGTCAGAAACATCATCAATATTTGAAGTTGCAAGAAAATAATTCAGAATCTGAAATAGCAACATATCACTCATAGCGATATTACACATTTTCATAATTACATCATCATATCAGACACAGCAAATACATTGCTGCAAGCAATACTTATTGATTGTATATCGATATTGTTTATATTAGACATAGCATCATTATACTATCACTATAAGTGATAGGAAACATCATATTCATAGCATATTTCATATCATTATATCCGACAGTGCTATTAAACATATTGGTATCAATATCATCTTGCACACATATTGTGATTGAATCTGAAATAGCGGTTGATATCTTAAGTAACCTCCATTACTTAGTTTAATTATAAGTATCTGATAGAGTAAGTCTGAGAAGTGGAGTAATTGTTCCTGTTTTCCAAGTTAGCCAAAAAGGGGACATTACAGACAATCACTGTGAGATGTCCTCATGTGTGACTATCCTTGTCACAAATGAGGACATCTCACAATGACTGTCCCTTGTGTAATTCAAGCGGCAATTACACAAGGGACAGTCGCTGTGAGATGTCCTCATTTGTGACTATCCTTACAGTGAGTGTACATTATCATGTTTTCTTTAGAGTGACTGTCCTCATTTGTTGAAGAAGAAAAGCATTAATGTGGTTCAATAGCAATACATTCAAGTGGCAATTACACAAGGGACAATCACTGTGAGATGTCCTCATGTGTGACTATCCTTGTCACAAATGAGGACATCTCACAATGACTGTCCCTTGTGTAATTCAAGCGGCAATTACACAAGGGATAGTCACTGTGAGATGTCCTCATTTGTGACTGTCCTTATAGTGAGTGTACATTATCATGTTGTCTTTAGAGTGACTGTCCTCATTTGTTGAAGAAGAAAAGCATTAATGTGGTTCAATAGCAATACATTCAAGTGGCAATTACACAAGGGACAATCACTGTGAGATGTCCTCATGTGTGATTGTCCTTGTCACAAATGAGGACATCTCACAATGACTGTCCCTTGTGTAATTCAAGCGGCAATTACAGTGAGTGTACATTTGTGACTGTCCTTACAGTGAGTGTACATTATCATGTTGTCTTTAGAGTGACTGTCCTCATTTGTTGAAGAAGAAAAGCATTAATGTGGTTCAATAGCAATACATTCAAGCGACAATTACACAAGGGACAGTCACTGTGAGATGTCCTCATTTGTGACTGTCCTTACAATGAGTGTACATTATCATGTTGTCTTTAGAGTGACTGTCCTCATTTGTTGAAGAAGAAAAGCATTAATGTGGTTCAATAGCAATACATTCAAGTGGCAATTACACAAGGGACAATCGATCACTGTGAGATGTCCTCATGTGTGACCTTTGTGAAGGCAAGTGCCAATTTGTACCCAAGTTACCAATATTGTGGCAAAAGTGGGAATGAAGCATTTAGGGGTCAAATTGGGAAAAGAAGTGTAGAAGTGGCCTATGTGAGGTCTAAATAGCATAAATAAGTCATGGTTAGGGTCTTATGGTGTTTGAACAATAAGTTTTGAACCAAAATCCCAAAGGTTGTAACAAGTTGTTAATGTTGTCATTCACAACATTGACAACATTTGTGCAAGGGAGCATTTTCGAGTAAGATGGTTATGTAACTATATGAAACCATTGAATTAGGCATCAAATCAACTATAAGATGCCTCCATCGATTTGTGCAAAAGGTTGGGGGGAAAAACATTTGGAATTAAGAAGATTTGTAGAGTAACACGGTTTTAGTGAATTCTTGAGTTTTTTTGTTTCTTTGTTGTCAGTTGATTAATGGATTAGATAGCTCACAGTGTCTATTGGAAAAGTTAGTACAAGTTGTTTTGTTATTCTGTGTTGTGTTTTTTTTGAGTTTTGAAGCATTCCAACTAGTTTGTTAATTCTTTTGTTAAGTACCCTATCGTTGGTTTGAACCAGGCAGGTTGAACAAATGGAGTCTTAGCTCATCATTCCATTGTCAATTTTGTACGGGCTCTTGGAATGGGTGAGGAGACTCCATGTACTATATGTTTGGAAGGAGGGGCCCTGTGAAGCTCATTTTCTATGTTTGCAATGATGTCCTAGGTGAGTCAGTTGAGCACAGTTAGGGATGACAAATCATTACAAGAAGATTACAACAAGTTGAATGCATTGGTTGCTTCAACTAAAATCTCATGGAGAGGTAGACACACATCTAAAGAAGCCCCAAGTCAAATTAGAAGATTGGGTGAGTTTCTTTGGTTGCTAAGAAAACAAACTCTTAGTCAGACTGTCCAAGTTGTGTCAAAATACTTGTTTTCAGGCATGGCTGTAGGAGTTGGTGTACAAAAAATCTAGGAGGAGAAGACCTTAGATATCTTGGAGTTCTCAATAAAGGGCATCTGAATCCTAAGCCCTTTAGGTGGCTTAATATAAACAAAAAGGCTTGACAAAGGCCTAATTGCTAGCAGCCTATTTTTGGGTGCAATTGGCATGGTTTGATGAATCGGATTGAAGTACTGATGAAAAGTATAGGTGAAGGAGTAATATTGAAACCAATAGAGGTCCTAGTGGCCAGCCTCTCCATGGAGTAAAGTTCTAGTTGAATGTGTTTCAATTTGTGAAGACAAGACTAGGAGTGTCCTAGTAGCTGGATTGGTATTGAGCAGAGTTCGTTGTATTTCTTGTTGGTGTGCACTAGTTGAAGGAGTGGGATCTTGGGTAGAGATACCTAAAGAGTGTAGGGATAGTTAAGTACCCTATCAAGTCAAAACATTGGCCTAAAGAGACCCTAGTGAAGGATAGGGAGTGAGCAAGACAAAGTGTTACATCAATTAACAAGATCATTTTTTGGTAATTGTGTACATTATCATGTTGTCTTTAGAGTGACTGTCCTCATTTGTTGAAGAAGAAAAGCATTAATGTGGTTCAATAGCAATACATTCAAGTGGCAATTACACAAGGGAATATCACTGTGAGATGTCCTAAGTGTGACTGTACTTGTCACAAATGAGGACATCTCACAGTGACTGTCCCTTGTGTAATTGCCACTTGAATGAGGACAGTCACAGTAAAGACAACATGATAATGTACACAAGTACCCTGAAGGTAGTCGCAAGTTAGGGCTATTTCATTGCATACCCGAAACAATGAAGACGTTACGGTCCACAAAATGTTTGTGCTTGAAAGATGAACAAATAAAATTAAACTTCTAAATAACCAAAGCCGCTAACAATAAATTCAACACAGATATGTCCTCATTTCTGGGTATTTTAGCTCTGTAACAGCTGAATACCAGATTACATAATAATGACAAAAGAAAAATAAACCCAACGTACTAAGAAATTGTAGCTGTGATTTCGTGAAGGGAATCTCTCTCGGCGCTGTTGAAAACACAAATGACAACGTTCTTGTTTTTTTTTCCCTTATATCTCGATGTGATTTCGCGGAGGGTTACAGCACTATTGAAAACACAAATGACAACGTTCCTTTTTTTTTTGGCCCTTATATCCCGACAACGTCGCAATTGCAAGTTAGGGCTGTTTCACTGCATACCCGAAACAATGAAGACATTACGGTCCACAAAATGTTTGTGCTTGAAAGATGAACAAATAAAATTAAACTTCTAAATAACTAAAGCCGCTAACAATAAATTCAACATAGATATGTCCTCATTTCTGGGTATTTAAGCTCTCTAACAGCTGAATACCAGATTACATAATAATGACAAAAGAAAAATAAACCCAACGTACTCAGAAATTGTAGCTGTGATTTCGCGGAGGGTTAAGGCACTGTTGGAAACACAAATGACAACATTCTTGTTTTTTTTGCCCTTATATCCCGATGTGATTTCGCAGAGGGTTACGGTGCTATTGAAAACACAAATGAGAATGTTCTTGTTTTTTTTTCCCTTATATCCTGATGTGATTTCGCGGAGGGTTACGGCGCTGTTGAAAACACAAATGACAATGTTCCTTTTTTTTTTGCCCTTATATCCTGACAACGTCGCAATGGCGACGTTGCCAAATGTATTGTCGTCGCAATTGCGACGGTTTCGGGCTATATTTGAAAAAAAAAAGCCAAAACCGCATGACATTTTCCTGCCATCACAAATTGCCGTCAAAATTTCACCCCAAATGTATTAGTGTGGTCGGTCAAATACATTCTTCATCTTCAAGAGGGCACAAGTTCATCATCATAGCTAATGATTACTTTACCAAGTGGGTTGAGGTAGTGCCTCTCGCTGTAGCTGATGGCAAGACCATTGCTATGTTCATATTGAATTATATCATTTACAGATATGGCATACCCTCATCTATTATCACTGACAATGGGGGACAATTCAAAAATAAGGACCTGACAGACTTATGTACTAAATTCAGAATTATTCAACATTGGTCATCTATCTATTATCCTTAGGGTAATGGACAAGCGGAGGCTTCTAATAAGACAATTCTAAAAATCTTGCACCGAATAGTTCATAAATCTAGTAGAGATTGGCATCTCTAGATTAATCTAGCCTTGTGGGCCTACAGAACAAGTATCCAAACATCAATAGGGGCTACGCCCTTTGCCTTGGTGTATGGAGTAGAATTAGTACTACCTATTGAGTTCGAGATTCCTACCTTGTGAATCTCTTTGAGGGGCCTCATCACTGATGAATAAAATAGAATATCCCAGCTTCAAGAGCTTGAGTTACTTGATGAACATTGAAAGGTGGCGTTTGATCATCTCTGAGCATATCAAAAGAGAATGTCAAAAGCCTATAATAAGAAAGTCAGACAAAGAGAATTCCAAGTAGGTGATCTCTTCCTGAGAGAGAACCCCAAAAATCAGTAGCAGCGAGTTCAGAAAGGCAAATTTGAACCAAACTGGCTTGGTCCATATGTCATTACTACAACATTTGGATCTGGTGCCTATCGACTCTCTACCACTGAAGGAGAGAAGCTCAAAGAGCCTATAAATGCTCTTCATCTAAAGAAGTTCTATAGTTGAGACATTCTCGGCATGCTCATGTACATATTTATTGGTCCTGAAAAAATCCAAAAAAATGGTATATTGGAAAAATCCTAAAAATTGCAAAATGTCCTAAAAAAATGATCATCTCAGTGAAAACCTGGCAAACAGGTGCTTTGATGTATCTATTATCTTGGTGAAAACCTGGTAAACAAGTGCCTTGATAATAATTAAAAAAATACAAAATTGAAAAAAAACAAAAAAAATCAAAAGATCAAAAATACAAAAAAAATGAAATATTCAAAAAATACAAAAAAAATCAAAAAAAGATAAAAAGTACAAAAAAATTGAAAAGAAGAAAATGTGCCATTGATGAAAACCTAGTAAACATGCATCATGGTAGAAAAAATAGAATCTCTGCCAAGATGGTGAAAACCTAGTAAATAGGCACCTCTTGTTTCTAAAGCTACATCTCATCTCAGCATCGCTTGGCTTTTAGTTTCTTGCTTTGAGTTTGTTTCCTGCTTTAGTTTGCTAGCTCATGCTCTTGCCTTCAGTTGTCTTCAAGATTTTCCTCGACTCTTCATGGATTGGAACTGGTTCACACTTGGGGGCACCTTCCTGGTCTAGGGGGCATTGTCCTATCACTTTCAAAAGTTTTTCTCATGCATCAGTCACCAGTGGTTCTCACTACGTCTGCCTACTGATGCCTAGCTACTTTTGAGATTTCTCTCCTTGAGGATCTCTCGTGTATCGGTCACCAATGGTTCTCACTATGCCTGCCTACTGATACTTAGCTCTCATTTGAACCTCTCTCTTTTGGGATATCCTCCTTACATCAGTCACCAATGGTTCTTACTGCGTCTTCGTGCTGGTGTTTTGCTTGTGTTTTATTCTCTCTTTTGAGAATCTTCCTTGTATCGGTCACCAGTGGTTCTCACTGCGTCTTCCTGCTGATACTTGATTCACACTCCAATATCTTCTTGAGACTTTGTCTCTCATGACAATCACCAGTGGTTCTCACTACGTCTACCTACTGTCGCTATCCCATCGAGACTTTGAATGTTATTCACTTCCGGTTTGACTTCAATCTGCTTGAACACAAACATAAATAGAAACTGAAAACTGATTTTATGTTCCTTTGAAGATGTTGAGATTTTCCTTTTCTTGTTTGTTCATTTGCTTTATCATTTCTTCTCAAGTGAATCTAAGATGTCTTTCTTGACTAAGAAATGCGAAGACTGGGGGTATGATCTTTCCTTTGCTTTCTAATTGCTGGTTTAGTTCCAATGATCCAAATAATCTATCTAAGAGGGGTGTCCATCTATAAGAGCCTTCATCTAGTATTGGATGGCCATGCGTACCTTGACTCCTTTTATATGGACACTTTGCTGAGGTTGGTTCTTCTCCTTGTCTATTTTGAGTGACTTCTTTCTACTACAAGTGAAATTGCTAAATGCTCGTCCTGCTAAGTGAACGTAAGGGTCACTGCGAGCACTCTTTGGCAAAAGAAGGAACTCTCACATGATTGGTGTGTTTGTTTTCAAGTGACATTCAGGTCATTCTAACATTTGTGCTTTGATGCTTATGTTAACTTGCTAAATCAAAAGGAATAGGTGTTCAGGTCATTCTAGCTGCTTGTGCCTTAATGCTTACACCTCATTCTGAAAAATCTAAGACTTATGTCATATTCATATTCTCATAATTACAATATTAGTGAGGATTGTATGACATCTTGCGATCATCTCATGCTTAAACAAACTCGATGATGATAAATATGGTGAGTCCAACAACAAAGTCCTAGGGCTTGCATTCTCATTTTAGGCTTGCATTTAGCTTAGGCGTGCATTTTTTTATTCTAGGCTTGCATTTGAGATAGTGTTTTGGTGCTCTCTTGATTGCTTTCTATTCATCAAAGGTCCTCATCTTTTATCCCAGGTTCTTCTTGGCTACACAAATGTCTAGTCCTCGCTTTTGATCTTTGAACGTATCTATCTTTTTGGTTAGTACCTATCATACATTGCCACAATCTTGCATGAGATGATTAGTACCATATACATTACATATGCATTTTCATTTCATTTCCATTTACATCCATAAATTCATTTGCATCTACATATACATGTGCATTCACTATAAGCATAAAGCATACATTACACATCTGCATACATTCTATTCATCTACCACTGCATTTCACATTGCATCATCATAAAATTAAACATGTGCATATTCATATACATAAAAGGAAACATGTGCATTTCATACATTTCTATCCATATATCTAAGCATGTAGGAAAACATCTCATAAACATCATACATCAAAGAAATATACAAGTACAATGATATCAAGATGTCGATCTCATATATATATATATATATATCGATCCAATGTCATATAAAAAGAAGAAGGTGCTACTCGAGCACAGTATCAAAAATGGGCTACAATACACATCTCTCAAAAATGAGCTACAACAGCAATGTATACATCAAGATCCACTGCCACTTGGAAGAGATGGAGGTGGAGGTGCTTGCTGTGGTGGAGCTTGTGCTAGTCTCTGCGATGGTGGCATAGGTCTCTGCAGTGGAGGCATGGGCCGCTATGGTGTTGCTTGTGGAGGACCTATTGTGGATGTGCTGGAGGAGGTTCCTGTGGATCTCCAGTGTAATTAGAAAATGGTGGTACCTACTCTGAAAGATCTAGAACAACCCCGTAATAAGCTGCATAGTAGTATGCTACCTAGTCAGACTCATATCTGGTCTTGATCCTTGACTGTGCCAACTCATCTCACAATTGTCTAATCTTAGCATCCCAATCAGCTACATGGGTCTCCTCTCTAATGAGTCAGGTATGGTAATCATCCCACTCTTGCTATACCTATCGTACCCTCTCACAACTATTCCTGAGAGCCTCCTGCAGCTGAGGTGTCCTGACTCCTGTTGGAATATCAGGCATGTCCGTATCATCATCTAGAGGAGCCTGCTGTGATGAACCACCCATCCGCTACTTGGTGGACCTCTGCTAGGCCCCACTGCTCCTAGCACTTGCATCTAAACCCATCATCATAGCAGGGATGTTAATCTTCCCTACTCGGGGTGTCAGTACTCTCTGCTGCTGTGCAGCCTACTATTATACAGGCTGCTGGGTTGGTGCCTACTACTGCTGTGCGCAGGATGCTACTGAGCTCCTACACCAACTAGATCTATAAACCTCGGATGAGGATATGCTATCAAGTGATCTCTGTATGCAGGAGTCACCCCTACATTGGTGACCCCCACCATGTAGTCCCATCGCATAGCTGGTATGCATGCCTCAATTGCACATCATCTGGGATCTAATCTAGCATGCCACCCTTTCTTCTCCTCATCAGAGAAGTGGGCATAGGGGCAGTACTCCTATGAAATGTCCTTCTATCTACCAAATTGGTGCAGGACATGTGTAACAACAAACCACTCTATGGTATGGACACTTCACCCAATCAGTGGACGTGAAATGAACATATGTGATAGCTCCCGACGAGCATCATCCCATGGCTCCATGGCCACCTAGGGTCTCCATACTACCGCCACCATGTCATCTAGCTGTCCCCTACACTGCTCTATCTTGCCCAGTAGAGGCTAGGTCATGACACCTGCGTACCTGTAAATATATGGCTCAAGATGCTTCTGTGTGTCATGGAAAATTGGCTTGCAAATGGGGAGATGCTCCTAGGCCCAAATCTGAAGAACATATTGTGTGTGTGAATTTTGTACCTGATCTGTAGACACAACACTTTAGTAAAACATTAGAGGTTAGCAAAAATCAAAATCGTGCAAAATTGAAATCTAATTTAACCAAGCGATTTACTGCCTTCTAGTAGGTGCGAGATTGATGTTCTCAGATTGTTATCGAGATCAGTGATGTAGACGACACCTAAATGAAGGATTTGAATGCAATTGATCTAGATATGAATTGAATGCAATTAAGCTATTTTTTTGGATTTTCTATGCAATAAGAATGATAAAAACTTGATATGAACTCTAATCTATATGAAATTGATCTGCTAAAATGATCTAACAATGATATGAAAAAGAATCTAAATGAATGTAAAAAAAAAATTGATCTCACAATAGCCTTGATTCGCAATAAGCATTGGTTCTCCCAATTGCAATTCTCCAGTGTGATTGTGCAAAAATATGAGATGCTTTGAGATGAGCTGAGGCCTTGATTTATAGAAATCCAGGGCTTTGGAGGTGCATGGAAAAAAAAGCCATAAATCACTCAGATTAACTCAGCTTGATTTTTGAGTTATCTGATAATAAAGATACTTTAATTCACAAAAACATGCAAATCATGCAAAAACATCTTTTTAACTCAAATTAGAAGTTTAGATCAACTTTAAAACTCAAAAAGGATGTTGAGTTCTAAAAAGTCAACACTTTGCATTGATTTTCTAATTTGGAGTTTAACTGCTCTTTGATTGTGCACATAATAATTATGAATTAATTAAATAAATAAAGTGATTTATGCTCAACTTAACTGATTTTTGAAAATAAATAATTGATTTATGGGTTAATCAATTATTTAATCAAAATTTAATTAAAAACTATATTATTAAATAATGACAACTTGCTTTAATTAACTAAATAAGAATTTAATCAATTATTCATAAGATATTAGATTTATTGTCAAAATTAAATAATACAATTAATAATAGATAGAATTAAATTTAATTACACAATTAAGTGGCAAGATATTAAATCTAATTAATTAAATATAAAAATATTCAATTAATCAAACTTAGGATAAATGTGATTTATCGCCAAATAATCATTAAATTAAAGATAATTAAGATAATTAGGAATATTGCTAGGAGTATTCTCTGACGCAAAATTTAAGATAATCAATTATGATTCGATGATGTTTAGATGTGCCTTAGATTAGGACTTTGATGTTGATTTCATTTGATTTTTAGATGTAGGAGGTTAATTAACTTATAGCCCATTTTTGGGGTATTACATTTTTTCCCTCTTTGAATTACTGTGAGAAGCGCAGTGGTTCAAAGATAGTCTATGTTTGATAAAGATATGAAACTGATGTTTGAAATTGATAATTGATATGAGACAGAAGCTGATTGATATTGATTTGATATGGAGATAATAGGTCCTGAATGACCAAAGATAATGTTCACTATAACAGCAAATGAACCTATGATTGTGAAAAAGTGTCAAAATGCCTGATTCCAAATCTTAGGATTGCAAAGAAGTGAGTGACGGGTTCTAGACTCGATTGTCTTAGCAAAACTAGCAGGTATCACATCTGAATCCTTCAGTTGCCGAAGAACCAAGGAAAGAACACTATGATCTGATGGTTGCAAAAACTGATATAGTTTACAAGATTAGGAGAATACCAGATTGATATGGATCTTGATGAATCTGATATGCCCCAAGTGATGATAGATTTGCCCTGAGCGACAAGGTTTTTTGATGAATCAATAACTAGACGTGGTTGTTGTCTTGATAAGTGAGGAAAGATTGATAGAATTTGATTTACAGACTTTGAATGATGTGCAATACCATGCCCCCTTCGGGATTAAAATTGAAATCTGACAAGAAAAGTCAGTATTGAGAGTTCAAAAGCATGTTAATTGATTGGAAAAGTGGTTATACACATTCAAGAATGCATTTTGCATCGTTGGAAGGTCCCAAAAGACCAAGTTTGACTAGGTTAAACCATGAGTTGACCATAGTTGACCAAGTTGAAATTTTGATAGTTTGATGTTAGATAATCAGTTAAGTTGAATACTAGATTTCTGTGATGATGGAAGGTCGATTATGCAAGCAGTAGACCGTCCTGGGCCCAAAAATTTTAAATCATGATTTTGACATAATAAACAATCTCAGATTTCGATTTTGATCCCGAAAAAGGATTCTACTTGCTGTTTCGTTGGAGGAACCTTCGTGTGAGATTCAACTCTTGTTAGATTTGAAGATGCGAGTGGAGAATTGTTTAAGCATTGAAGTTTGTTTAGCCATTGTGAGATCATGCAACATGCAAAATGCAAAGAGACATGAAAAATGAAATGCAACCTAAGACCTAGGACCTAGTCACTGATCATTTGTCGATTTGTTATCATCATTGAACTTTTAGGTAATCGGATAAATCAATACAATGCCCACTAGCTATGAAACCATGGACATATGAATATCGATTTGTATGCGCAAGAATCAATACAACACCCACTAGTCAACAACCATGGATATATGAATATTGATTTTGTTTTCGGAATGTCGGATTAGATATAAGCACCAAGGCACAAACGCCAGGATGACCTGAATATCATGTCCATTTTGATATAGCAATTTTTATAAGCATCAAAACATAAACATCATGATGACCTGAATATGCCTTGCATTGCAAACACATCAAACAGCCAAGAGATCATTCTAAATCCAATGTGAATTACCCGTAGTGACCCTTTATCATTCACATCCTTAGGTAAGACCATGTTTCACAGTAGGAGAAAGAACTCACTCAAAAAGATAATAGTTAGATTAATACTTCTTTGAATCATCTGGGTATCAATGGTTGAGGTACGCATGGCCATCCAATTTGAGATAGAGGCTCTTACAGTCGGACAGCATTTCAATCTAGAATTTCCAAAGTTGTTAGATTTTCACATACAAGCAGAAGACAAAGAAAAGATTATGCCCCCAGTCATCACTCTCTAAATCCTATAAAGGACATCATCGAAGAGCTCGAAGGGACACAATATACAGAAATCTCAATGCGAATCAATAAGCATACAAGGAGATAAAAGCATGTAAAAAAAGCATAGATTGCTTTCAATTTGTTGTTTGATGTTTGATTGCATTGTTGTAGATGCAAAATCCTTTTTGGAGACAAGACTGACTGACTGACTCACATGAAGCTTCAAAGGACTCTGACTGGATATGATATGTCTCAGATACATGGGAGACCATAGGATATGACATTGATTGCTCCCAAGTGTTAAGCATTGATAGGATACAGATGCTTGAGCTGATTGGTGTACAGACCGACTTACTTGAAAATTGGAAATGCAGAAACAAACCAAGAGATATGTACAAACTAAAGCAAAACTGAAAGCTGGGAAAGACCAAGATTATGCTAATAGATGGAGCATTTTGAAACAAGTGGTGCCCATTTGCTGGGTTTTCACCATCTTGGCAGAGATTCTATTTTTGCTACCAAGGCACCTGTTTCCAGGTTTTCACCAAGGCACTTTTTTTTTTTCATTTTTTTGTATTTTTCATTTTTTCAATTTTTTTTGTACTTTTGATATTTTTTTATTTTTTTGTGAATCATCAAGGTGCCTATTGCTAGGTTTTCACCAAGATGTTCATTTTTTCAGGACACTTTTCAATTTTAAAGATTTTTTTAGGACATTTTACCATAGACTGAATGCCTTAGGTGTAGAATTTCTTCAGATGGAGAACGTTGATTGGTTCTCGGAGCTGTTCTCTTTCAGTCATTGAGAGTTGATAAGTGCCAGAGCCAAAAGTAGTAGTGATTACAAAGGGACCTAGCCAGTTGGGTTTGAACTTCCCCTTGCGTTCTCAATGTGATTGATTTTTAGGATTCTCTCTCAAAACTAGATCGCCAACCTGAAATTCTCTGTGTCTGACTTTCTTGTTGTAGCCTCTAGACATTCTCTTTTGATATACTCTGAGATGATCATACGCTGCTTGTCTATGCTCATCTAGTAGTTCAAGTTCTTGCAACCTAGACACTCTGTAGTCATCATCAGTTACGAGACCATGCATATTGGTTCTTAGTGATGGGATTTCAACCTCAATAGGCAGTACCACTTCATACCCATAAACTAAAGCGAAAGGTGTAGCCCTTGTAGGCATTTTGATACTTGTTCTATAGGCCCATAGAGCTGGATTAATCATGAGATGCCAGTCTCTGCCAGTTTTATTTACTATTTTGTGCAAGATTTTCAATAGATTTTTGTTGGAAGCCTCTACTTGGCCATTCCCTTGTGGATAGTAGATAGAAGACCAATGTTGGGTGATCTTGAATTTGGCACATAGATCATCTAGGTCTTTATTCTTGAATTGCCCACCATTATCTATGATTATGGAATGAGGGATCCCATATCTGCATATGATATAGTTTAAGATGAACATCGATATTTGCTTTCCTGTTGCTTGTGTCAAAGGGACCGCTTCTACCCATTTTGTAAAATAATCTGTAGCTGTGATTATATGGGTATGTCCATTAGAAGAATGAGGATGTATAGCTCTTATAAGATCAAATGCCCATTGGTGAAAAGGCCATTAAGTTGCCATGCACTTGGCACTTTTGACAATTCTTAGCAAATTTGATAGCCTCTTTCTCCATTTCAGACCAATAGTACCCAACCCTAATAAGTTTTTGAGCTAGTGTTAAACCATTCGAGTGTGACCCACAAATACCATCGTGGACTTCCTCTAATGCATGTTGAGACTCTTCCTATTCTAAACATCTAAGTAGCATACCATCTAGACCTCATTTGTATAGATCGTGACCAATGATGACATATCAGGAGGCATTACGGATAAGGTATCTCTTTTCATGGTGGTTGAAGGTACCGAGAATGATTTGGTCTTGAAGATAGGAAAAGAGGTCTTTGTATCTGGATGAATCACGACCTACAATAGTGCAGATCATGCAGGTTTCAGGGGAGTCGTATGCAGGATAAGATAGTGCTTCCACCAGGAACTTGTAGCATAGCTCATGTTCAGGCTGCTGTAATAAAGTAGATAGTGTTTCCATTGCATCGGCAGCCTTGTTCTCCATTCTAGGAATTTGTTCAAATGTGATAGATATGAAATATTTCTTAAGATCATCTACCATTCTCTTGTAAGGAAGGAGCTTTTCATCTTTAGTTTGGTACACATCATTGACTTGATGAATAACAAGTTGAGAGTCTCCATGAATGTGTAGCTCTGTTACTCTCCATTCAATTGCTAGTTTCATACCATTCAAAAGGGCTTCATATTCCACAATATTGTTCATGCAAGGAAACTTTAATCGGAATGCTTTGGGGATTGAGTATCCTTGAGGAGTTATGAACAATATGCCTGCCTCGGAGCTATTCTGTGTGTAGGAGCCATCAAAGAACAATTGCCATTCTCTAGAAGATAGGTGCATAATAGAGGAGTCTGGAAATTCCATTTGTAGTGGTGTATTAGAAATCATAGGTGCATCTACTAATTGATTAGCAATAACCTATCCTTTTATAGCTTTTCTTTCCACGTATTCAATGTCAAATTCACTTAAGAGCATAACCCATTTAGCTAATCTACCTGTGAGGGAAGCTTTTCTTAGTAGGTACTTGAGGGGATCAATTTTAGCTACCAATTGTGTGGTATGAGCTAACATGTATGTCTCAGTTTTTGTGATGCAAAGATCATAGCTAGATAAGCTTTCTTGATCATTGAATAGTTCTTCTCATATGAAACCAATGTCCTATTGATATAGTATATAGCTCTTTCCTTTTTTTTCTCATCATGCTATGCTAGCAATGCCCCCAATGATGTATCTGTTGCAGAGACATATAAGATCAATGGCTTCCCATGAATAGGAGGCATCAAGATAGGCGGATTGGATAGATATGTCTTGATATGGTTAAAGTTTTTCTCACATTCTTCATTCCATGCAAAGGTCACACCTTTATGTAATGTTTTTGTAAAAGGCTATGATATGTTTGCTAGCTGTGATATGAATCTTCTGATAGATTGAACTCTTCCTTGCAATGTCCTCATTTGACTGATATTCTTGGGAGATTACATCTCTATTATAGCCTTGAATTTGGCTGGATCAACTTCAATGCCCTTCTTTGAAACTATGTATCCTAAGAGCTTTCCGGAAGTGACACCAAAAGCACACTTCTTAGGATTTAGTCAGAGACTAAACCTTTCCATTCTATCTAGGATCATGCTCAAGTCCTTTAGATGTTCAATCCTGATCATAAATTTTACTAATGTGTCATCAACATAATCTTCCATGGTTCGATGCATCATGTCATGGAAAATAGATGTCATTGCTTTTTGATATGTAGCACTAGCATTTTTAAGCCCAAATGGCATGGCATTCCAATAGAAAGTTCCCCATGCACATGTGAAAGCAGTTTTCTCTTGATCCTCTAGAGAAATTTTTATTTGGTTATATCCAGAGAAACCATCCATTAAGGAATACATCTCAAAACCCACAGTCATGTCCACTATCATATCAATGACAACTTGCTTTAATTAAGTAAATAAGAATTTAATCAATTATTCATAAGATATTAGATTTATTGTCAAAATTAAATAATACAATTAATAATAGATAGAATTAAATTTAATTACACAATTAAGTGGCAAGATATTAAATCTAATTAATTAAATATGAAAATATTCAATTAATCAAACTTAGGATAAATGTGATTTATCGCCAAATAATCATTAAATTAAAGATAATTAAGATAATTAAGAATATTGCTAGGAGTATTCTCTGACGCAAAATTTAAGATAATCAATTATGATTCGATGATGTTTAGATGTGCCTTAGATTAGGACTTTGATGTTGATTTCGTTCAATTTTTAGATGTAGGAGGTTAATGAGGAAACTATTTTCTTGCATGAGACAGGACTAGACCTTGCACGAGCTACTACAATCTCACACGGGAGCCTCTTTCAGCTTGCGTGAACTTTCAGAAAGGGCCCGCGCAAAGAATACCTATTTTGTTGCGTGAGAGGAGACCTAGGCCGGCCCGAGGAAACTACTTCCTCGCGTGAGATTGGAAGAACATGTTCTAAAACTTGCTAGATCTTCCTATTTTGACCTATAAAGCTGTACGAATTAAAATTCAAGGGGGTTTAACGACTACTTACAAGTGCGTTATACTCTGGTGGTCGAGCATGTCATTGGGAGTGCTCAAATCAATGCATATGCAGCAGAAGATCCTCCATCTCTCTCTCAAAGCTCAAAATCACAAGAAGACGAAGGTGAATAATGAATTGAAAATGACCCCTCCAAGCCTTATATAGCTTTTGACCTAATTTTCAAAAATACTCCGTTTTGAGCAAAAATTACACCCTTGGCTAAATCAACTGCTCTGAATCCATTTTTAGGATTGAAATCAAAATTTGACATCTCTAGATAGCTCAAAATCACATTTTAAATTCTGGGACCCTTTGGGATCAGATGCTTGTGCAGTCAGCCTTCTGGCATCATCTTCCTGCCAGACCCCCATCTTTGCATCATGTTCTCAAGATCTTTTTCTCTTTTCATCAAAGTCACCTTTGGTCAAATCTAGTCAACCATGGTCAAACTTGGTCAACAGGACCTTTGCTTTTCTCTGATTTTCTTCTGCAGCTTCTTGAATCTAGTCTAATTACTTTTTCTCTACAACCTCTTATTGTCAATCATCCCTCTTATGTCATCTTTCGATTTTGCTCCTGAGGGAGCAGAATGATTACATCATTTGCATCTTGGCAAATCAATTCTTGAATCAGTCTAATCTAAATTGTCAGTTCTCATTGCTTGGGGCATCTTGGTGCCTCACATCTTGCTATCTAGTCATCTATCTTTTAGGTATCTAAGAAACCTAACTCGGATCCTTGAGAATCAAGCTTCGTTCTAGAGATGGTTCTCAAAATCTTTTAGGTATTGGGGTAATCTAACCCTAATTCCTGAGAGTCAAACTTCATTCTAAAGATGGCTCTTGAAATCTCTCTTAGACTGTTATTTGGGCAATCTAACCTAGGTTTTAGAGGGCTAAGCTTCATATTGGGGCAATCTAACCCTGATTCTGGAGACAATCCTAAGTTTGCATCTGAATCTCATTCTGGGCATTGGGGCAATCTAACCCTGATTCTCATCTTTTCTCAAGACTGTTGTCTTCGCAATCTAACTTAGACTTCGAAAAATCATGCTTTGATCTATTCGGTGTCTTGGCAACCTAACCTAGACTTCCAAATTTCTTGTCATCTGTCACTTTAGACTATTCTTTGAATCAATGCACTATTCGCACATCAATTCAAAGAGGGGAAAATATAATACCCTAAAATTGGCACCTATTAAATTCAATTAATTTTGGTGCATTTTCGTCAATTTTATAGCTTCAAAGACCTAGTTCCCTAGGTAATTTTCTCTCTCCTACCTGACTTAATTTGACTTGATGTCAATTACAAAGACCATAAATTGCATTAATTAAATATCAAAATTAATTCCTAAAGTCCTTGACTTTAATTAGCTAAATTACCCCTATGATAATTTAATTTAATCCTAAAGTCTTAAGTGCTTAGAATTAAATTAAATCCACCCCATTTGGCTAATTACCCATAAAAAGGAATTAATAATTGCTTGATATTCGAATGGAAACACCTTTTTGAATTAATAATTCAAGATATTCAAAAGGCCACCTATGTGGCATTTTCTATTCTTTTTATTAAGAAATTCTTGCATTTTTGTCAGGAGTTTCAAATCAAGAACCCCTTCATTCTCTTCCCAGGCTTGCTTATTTAATGGACCTATTTTCTTCATTCAAGAGGGGCAATTTTTGAGAGCATCTATACTATAGTCAATTTTAGTCTCCATTATTACATTATTTTGAAAGCTTTATTGCATTAATTAGCTTAATCTCTCATTTTAGTTTAATATTGCATCTCATATTAGATTAGAATTTTCTTAATTGTTCTTAGATTAATATAATATTTATTTCAATGTCCTTAGATTAAAATTGCACTTCATCTTTGAAAATTCTCCATTGTAGAACCGGTCTTATGGCTGTTGGCTCTCCAATCTAAGAGTAATTAAACACCCCATCTACATAGGAGGCAACAAGTCGCTTCACAATAAATTTTAGATTGAGTAATTCATACTCTCTCTTGTAATTCGATCATGTGAGTAATGACTATGTTGCGTTTATGCCTGATTTAGAGTTCCACATTCAGACACACACAGTGCTTGGTCAAATTTGATGCACTTCTGATATATTTTGTGTATAATATATATGATATTTTATTTTTATTTATAAACTACTATATTATTTGAATATCTTTCTTTCTTGCCACAATAGGAAAGAGTTTGAGGTGGAAGACTACAATAACAGAAGTGTTTCAATTTGGTATACTATACTACAACATCATTTCATAACTAAATTTTCAATTTCTATATATAATTAGGTTATAGATAATCTAAGTGAAGAAGTATCATGTCAGACAATCCAAGTGAAGAAGGTAATGGGGATGCAATCAATAGATTGTGGTATAACTTGAAAAGAAAAGACGATGGAAAATGTTATTGTCCCTGCAATATTTGTAAGGGCTTAAACACTAGAAGATTGCTAATCAAAATAGCTAAGAGACATTGTAGGGATAATGGTCACATTGAAGGGGGGTTTGATTATCATCAATTGGTAAGTTTTTCATTATATTCATTTAACAATTAATATATATATATGAAATACACTTGATGATGAGATCATTATCATGGTTTATTTGTGTTCATTTTTATATAGGTTGACCTCCCTAGGGGAGTATGTGATATGGACCATGGAGGTGCGAATATGGATAATATGGCTTTGGAAGTGGAGGATTATGGAGGTGTGAATATTGAAGCTGAAGATTATGATCCCATGGAAGATGATGATCATGCGCTAGATAACACATTTGAAGATGATGGTACTAATACATTGAGCCATGACACATTTGGTACTGGTACAACTAATGATGATGATCAAGATGATGTTGATGTCATCCATGATATAAATCTACTTGAGAAGGCAGCCATGGACCTTTACAAAGTCTCCCAAACAACTCTTCTCTTTGTTGTATTGTTTTTGTTGAACTTGAAAGTTATGAATGGTTTATCCAACATAACAATGTCACGTATGTTAAGATATGTCATATATGTCATTATAGTAATTAAAGGGTGAAACATGTATCATAAATATTGTTAATATTAACAACTTATATTTTTTTCTATAGATTGATAGGTGAATTTTTGTTACCACCATTGAATATTCTCCCTCACTCATATCAAGAATTATGTACCACTATGAAGATATTGGAATAGAGTATCAAGCAATAGATACTTGTCCCAATGATCATATTATTTATCATAACGAACATAAATTTTTAACAGAATGGCTTGAATGTCATACAAGTAGATATCAAATAGATCAAATAACAAAAAAGGTGCCTCACAAGGTTCTTCGTTACATCTCCATTATACCACATTTGCAAATATTTTTTAGGTGTAGTAGCTTGGCACAATTTATGGATTACCATGCATGCAATAGGAGTCGAGATGATAGTATTTGAATGTCTATAGATGGTTCTTTATTTAAGGACATAGAGGAAAAGTGGCCACACTTTATCGAAGAACCTCAAAATCTCAATCTTTCAATGGTAGCAGACTGTGTCAATCCATTTGGAGAGCTAAGATTTGTTTACTCTATTTGGCCTATTTTTGTCATCAACAATAACATTCATCCATGGATGTCAATAAAGAGGGAGCACATTATGTTGACAATGATTGTTTCAAGTGTTTGACCATTTAATAGTTATCTGTATGTAATTATAAATCTTGCAGTAAAATGGTCACAATAATTATGTAATGTTGTTGTTCATTCAACTAGGTAAATACCAAGTTAAACATATGAATGTATATATTGAGCCTCTTATCGAAGGGTTGGTGGAGTTATGGAATGGTGTCACTATGTATGACATCTCTAGACCAATAAGACACATACAATTTCAATTCCATGCAATTCTTGTATGGACAATACATGATGCCCCAGGGCTAACACATTTTTCTAGTATGTTATGGTGAATTCAAGTTGCACATGATAATTCTAAATATAAAAATTAACGTATTCAATCCAATTGTATCATTATCTTGTAGGTCTTCAAACAAAGGGAAAATTTTCATGTTTAGTTTGTAGTCCAAAGATGAAATCTCGTCATTCAAAAAGTTTAGAAAAGTAGGTGTTTGATGAGCATAAGACACTTTCTCCACAAAAATCATAACTATCAAATTACTGAAAAACATCTTTTCAATGAGAAAGAAGAGACTACACCAAAGCCATGGAGAATGATACCTCGCCTATGGAAGTTGGAATATAATAGAATTAATCATCAAGGTACTACTGTTCTACCTAATGGTTTATTTTTTAAATTTGTATATTTACATTGTGTTTTGTTTGCTGATTATGTGATTCATGATCATGAATTTTGTCAAGGCAATACTACTGAGAACCTTCCAAAGGGACTGAAAAGTTATCCCAAACAATTTAGTAGGTTTCCCTACTACGAGAAGCTACAAATTGTGCATTTATTTGATACTATGCATATTGAAAAGAATGTAACAGAGACATTGTGGAAGATATTGGATGGAAGGCATGATAAAAAAAAAAATATCAAAATTTGTAGTGACATTCATGAATACAATCATGCAATGAAATTTTTTATAGAATCAAATAGAAATGGAGAACGGATAAATATAAACTCCCTTCCTTGGTTATTAACAAAGCATAAAAGTGATGCCATAAAAGAAGTCAAATGAAAAATTTGATTTCCTATAGAATTTGCTGCAAACATAAGCAGTACCATATCAAAGAAGAATTTGGGCCAGGGTTGAAAACGCATGATTGACATCCCTTCATCAAGGTAAGTCATGTTCTTTTGTATTTAAAATATATTTGTAAACTACATGTACTTCTCATTGTATTATGTGAGAAAAGAATGACATGATTATTTTTATAATTGTTGCAGTATGTGCTACCCCTATCTCTCCCAGAGAACTTCGACAATAACATCAAACAAGTGATATATGATCTTAGAAAATACATGAGGTAAGAAATGATATCTATTCAATTTGTTGTATATATTGTAAAGTCTCGTGTTTATATATTTTTGTGTCTTGTAGGTGGTTGTCATCTAAAGAAATCCATAAAGTAGATATAAAATATTGGAAGAGAAGAATTCCTCATCTAATGTGTGAAATGAAAAAGTGTCTACCTTCAACTTTTTTCAATGCACAAGAACACTACCTCATACACCAATTTGAGGAGATTGAATTGTGTGGACCCGTACACACTCGGTCAATGTAGATGGTTGAGAGGCACCTGAAATTTTTGAAGGCTTTGGTTCGGTAAAGAGCACATCTTAAGGGTTCTATGGTGGAGGGATATATGGTATACCAATCTATGGTGTACATTACTGAATATCTTCCTAAGCTTGTAGCAAAGATCCATATAGATCGCATTTGGGATCTCGACATCATTAGAAAATTCAAAGGGGAGTACTTGGTGGGGAAAGGTAGAATGAGGAAAGTGAGAGGTAATAAATTATAAGATGTTATTGTAGCTGTTAATTAATTTTTAATCTTCAAAATTAATCAGTTGTAAGTCATCTATTTATTTTTTGTATAGCTGCTCGAGAGTAGGATGCAATACATTCGTATATTGCAAACAATCAAGATTGGATGATGGTATGGATTGAATGATATCATCATTTAAGTCACACATTAACATGGCAAGTTGTGTCTTCATTGGTTAATGAAGCTCATCGTAACGAAGATCCAAATGTTACACAAAGGGAAATATATTTAGCACATGGTTAAGAGATTTCCAGGTATGTATAAATTTGTTAATCACCCTTACATTTATGAACTCCTGATGCAATAATTTATACATGTTTGACATATTTTTGCAGGTCAAACACAAAAAGGCTATGTTTTGCAATGGTCATAAATTTCACATCAAAAAGTTAGATGAAACAAAGAAAACTTGTGGTTCTGAGATAAGTGCAGTCTTTCAAGTGACTAATATTTCATCTAGAAATGACTTACATCCTCAAGAGTCTGAAAATCGATACTATGACATTTTGGATGATATACTTGAGTGTGACTTTAATTCCTTCAGATTAGTTCTATTTGTTGTAAGATGGTATAGGCTACAACTTAATCAAAATGATCCTGATAGAACTATTAGTGAACATAATAGTGGATTTCCAATGATTAATACAAGGTGGTTTGAGCCATTTGGAGATGAGCCCTATGTTTTTCCAAGACAATGTGAGTAGGTATTTTACTCAGAGGTTCCACATAAATTGGGTTGGTCATTTGTTGTTAGACATGATCCAAGAGTAAGGCCGATGAGGTATAATGCGATGGAAGAACAAGATTGCGAACAACTATAAGATGATGTAGATGATGGTCACGAACAACAGTTAGTCGATGATATTCCTAATGCAACTTTTCTTGAAGAAGAAGAAGAAGAAGAAGAAGAAGAAGATGATGATGATGATGATGATGCCGAAGATGACGATGATGAAGACAATGATAATGACGGTGGTGGTGATGATGTCGATGACAATGATGATCATGGTGATGAGTTGGATGAAGAAGAAGATGAATGACATGAATGAAATGTATAGCTACGTGATCACTGCTTAATCTATTTAATATTGATTTCTTGATAGAAATGTACAGTTATGCAATAAATGCTTAATCTAATTAGTTTGTGATGTACCATTTAATGTTTTTAATTCATATGGGATGCTTATGGTTTTTAATGTACTTACTATGCATTTTTGAGTATATGTATCATGAAATTTTTAGCTAACATAAGATAATTGAATTACATATGTTGATACTTGAACCCCTTTCATGAGCATCCCACACAGTCTCATGAATTGACAGGTATAAGTAATTCACAATTTGAGAAATATCTCACATTACTTGCTATCTCTCTTATTTGATGGAGTGTAGTTAGCAAAAAATAGGTATTTGTTAGATGTTTCTTCCTTGAGCGAAGGAAATATAGGAATGGAAGAAGAAAGTGAGTCATGTAGTATGTTTGAATTAGGAAGATTAACTAGAGGTCAAAAGACTAGAAGGAAATTCAATAAATGCATAAAAAATTTCCTTGCTCAAGGGGGGTCATGTTCTTATGATGATGAGAGAAAAGGTGACATCAAGGTGCCCTCTAGGTACCAATATCTACAGAAACAATGGGTCCCCAAGGAACTTCCTCCAATAAAAACTAATTTTAGTGTTAAAGACAAAATATATCGCATTGTACCATCGTCAATACATGGTTTGGGCCTATTTTCCATGGATGGCATAAAGGTCTCTTAAAAAAAAGTTTTCAAATTGATGGAGTATGTTGGACCTTGTTATGATTACAAAAGTTGGATGTGAATTGTTCAATATAAAAAAAGTATGTGTAGGTATGCACTCTTGGAAAATTATATTCAATAAAAAAACAATGAGAAAAGTAAAAGAGTGGCTATATACATTGACGAAAGGCCAAAAGCATCAGGGAATATTGTAGGTTTTATAAATAGCACGTGACCTCTATCAACTATTAAGCGACCCAATTGCATATTTGAGGTAGGCGAGGGAAATCATGTATTTGTATGTGCGATAAAATCAATAAGTGCAGGGGAAGAGCTACTTATTGTTTACAATTTGAATCACATAGATACAAACAATGTCACTATCATGGGGGTGTAGGTACATACTATGTACCATTAAATAATTGAGTTTTTTTGCCAGCCACATTTAGAGAGTCTCCTCACCATCCACCTCATCTCCATCATCATCTTCTAATGAAATTTATTAATCTAGTCCTTTCTAGTTATTGGTTAACTTTAAATAATAACACAGGGCCACAATATGGATCAACCACGTAGAGGGGACAATGATGATCTTGCATGCACTTCTTCCCAGTAGGTAAACCTCTTTTTTATTATACTAAAAAATTAGATAGAAGCAAAATGTTAAATAGTGTTTTTTATTATATTATTTTCATCACTGTTTCAAATTAATTCTAATAGTGTTAGTAATATTGTTGTCATAGACAGGTGGTCAGCAGAGAAAGGGAAAGGAACCTGCAGTCCCTGAAGAGGAGTCCTTTGATGAGGACCTAGCTATTGATTTCACTACTTATGATGAATCAGCCTCTGCAATTTAAAAATGCCTCCACAAAATTGAAAAAAGTGTGGTTGAATTGGCATCTATATTCCCTCCGACTCCTGAGTCACAAAAGAGGGAAACTAAATTGATGCACCTATCTCAAAATTACAGAGTAAGTATTAATGTAATTTTTAATTATAACAAAAGTTAAATAATAGGTTTTATGTTATACTAGTCTTTTATATCATTAAAAAATAAGCGGATGTGTTGCTTTTACAAAAAAAATTGTGTAATTTTGATCCTCACGGCCATGATGAGGGTACTATAGCTAGTTCAGGTAGATCGCATGTTGGACTATTTTTTTTTTACTCTCTAACAATATTGTCCATGCTAATCACTATTTTTATTATGGTCTAACAATCTTATTCTTCAATACGTGTGAATGATCATTTACTATCGCCACCTCATATGATGGCAGGCTCAGATGTACTACATCCTGCAATGTCAGCAACACGTAGCATGGCCACAGATGCCATGACACCACCTACTCGTACATAGATTTTATTTTCTCTATCATTATATATATGTTTATTTCCCTTGAAGTATTCTTTCTTAGGGGCATTTCATAATGGATTCAATTTATGCAATAGGAGATGCATCACTTAATGGTGAATTTCCTAGATGTACTCGTATTCCTAGTATGGGAACGGTGAAGGATTGCATATTTCTTGTGAGCAACGAAGAAGGAGTTCCCTTGAAAATAGAAAAACTTCCAGGTACTTTAAAGATTGGACCTTTCTTTTACTATACTATCGTATGTTAATTACACCTTGCATTCAATATGAGAAGCTTACATCTATTGTCTTCTTATTTTATACTATTATATCCTTTGACTAATGATCCCATGATTATTTTGTAGGGAATGATGTTTTTTATGATAAACTTCATGACGAGTGTTTGTGGATATTCGAGCCACCATTTGTACAGGGTAGAACATCATATCTGAACTAAAACCCCAATCCACTATTTTTATTTCATATCATTGCTAGGATAGTTATCATTACATCCATTTCTTAAACTATATTAAAGGTAATTTCACTTCATTTTTGAATCTAACACTTTTTTTTTCTTAAAAGGTGGAAAACCCAAGATATAAGGTTAAAGGATGCTCTCGTACAGAGTATGAAAAACTTATTTGGACCTCGTGTATTTGAGAAGGGTAAGCTCCTTTAGAAATTCAGGTTATGTCTGATGTATATTAGGGACTAGTACAGGTGTACATTATCCAGAAACCTGAAGTACTAGTGCCCCCCTTGCATTCCTGATTCAGATTGGAAAAAACTTATTCTAGATGCGAATGAGAAAAATGAAATAAAAAAAAAGGAAATACACCACCAAACAACATAAGAAGGTATGTGATACTGTTAACAATGTAATTGTGTACTAAATACTCTTCATATTTATATGAACTAACATATTTCAATCTCTTCATAGATTTCCTGACACATCAAAGGCAACAAAGGCAAGACTACAAAAGCACGAGCAACACAAGCTAGGTTTTGGCGGTTATTCCAAACTTGTTGCACGAGTTGTAAGTGTTAATATTGTTAGAAATAAATAAGGAAAAATACAATATGTAGATGGCTTTTAACATTGAAAATAATAATTTGATCTTTATAATATTTATTTATAATTTGCAATCTTTTTTGTTTTGATGAAACAATGAAATAAAATTTGACGATACCAAGCAAAAATGCAGGGTGCGGAGTTCAATATAAGTCTCATAGAAGAGGACAAGAGAATTGGCTTCCAACAAGGCTATAAAGTCGTGGCAGAAAGAATAAGAAGTGCAAAAGGTTCTACGGATGGATCCATCGTGGTAAGTAAACTAAATAGATGATATTTCAAATTTAATTATTTACCAATTAGTTTATTTGATGTTAAGTTCCAACATAAAGTGAGTAAATTTTTTTAAAGTAAGAAAACAATGATAACATGAATGCGTATGAAATTGAAATGCAGCCTACCGATTATGGCTGTATACAACCTGTGCGTGATGATGACAATGAGCGTGTGCATCAGAGTGATGGAGGTATATATTTTCTATTCAATTTTTATATGTAACTATTAATACAAGTAAACATCTTAAATTGATTGGTTTAGTAATACAAATTTAATTGCAATTGGTGTTTGGATTAATGTAACAATTTGTATTACAGTTGTAGAGAGTGTAGAGATCGTTGTTAATGAGCAGGTTGAGGTTGAGGTTGAGGCTTAGGCCAGACAAACAGATCTCAATGTTGATGATGTGACTAGATCAAGTAAAGAGCTATATGATTATGGCCTTTAAAGTACTAAAATACTTTAAAATATTTTTAATGTTTTTAATTATAATAAAATGTTTTTAATTTAACCCTTTTATATGTTATTGCAGATGACCCCCCTTTCCATCAACAAAGAACTAGGTGTGCATTGAGATCTAATGAGAGGGGAGATGATCATGATGATATCGATGCTCCTCTTAGCGATTACTTCTTAAAAATGAGAAATCAAAAGAAAAAAAAGAAATGATTGTCATTTATGCACCTTAATTGATAATGACTAATTTTTATATGCCAATGAATTTAATTATGTGCTATTGAATGTTCATAAATTTTATAATGTGTTAATGAATATTATCGTGTGATAATTAATGAATGTTACATTTTATTAATGTGTTAATGAATGTTAATGAATGTTACCGTGTGATAATTAATGAATGTTACATTTTATTAATGGATGAAATAATGAATGAATGTTAGATGTTAATGGGGAATTTAGAGTGATGTTAGGGGGGGTGGGGCCAAATGAGCTTCCACCTTCACGTGGTTGGCCTTGTTTAGTACAAAATATAAAATTATTCTCGAAACAAAGTGAAGCTCAATAAGGTTGTTCCTTATATAAGGTCTCAAGTGTAGTCTTTATCCCACTCTCAACATTGCAAGGCTTCAAGTAGTATTCTGAGATTGGTTTCTCCATCTCCCACTGATATCTTGTCTCTCTCCTAAGAACTCTTACCGAGCTCTCATACATGGATGAGTAGAAGATGTCCCTTATAGGCTGCACATATATAATATGGTAGATCTAGGGAACACATATACTACAACATAGAATGAGTCAACTTGAATCTATTGTTTCTTCATTCACAATGAAAATTCAAATTACAAGCCATATTTTAGATTTAATATTCATATTCATCTTCATCATGATCATAGCCATCATGGTCAACATTTGGTTCAACTTAATTTGAACCCCACTCCATGTCGGGTACCATTAGGCATGGAGTGTGGTCATACACATGTTACCATAATAATGAGTTAGCCTATAAAATTATGAATAAAATACCCCGTGTATCATATTTATAATTTACAAAAGTTTCAAATTTATATGCAAATGGATTTTTGAGGGTGCAAAATAGTTTTCTTAGGCACGTGGAGCCCATTTTTTGGCACCCACAATTGCAGGTGCACCCGGGATTGGCCCAGGCACCCAAGTTCCTACCAAAGGAACCCAAGTTTAACCCAGAGGAAAACAAAAGTAGAACCGAAACCCGGCCTCAAAGAAAGAACCAGATAACTTCGCTTTTTTCTAATTCAAGTTTATTTTTGAATTCTTCTCCAATTCCAACTTGATTATTCCATATTTTATTTTCCAATTTTCCTTCTTCCTCACTCCAAATAAAATGTCTTTCCTTCTATGCCTCTATATCCAAATGAAGTGATGCATCCCTTTGAATAGAGATCTCTTTTCTAAGAGACGTGCCTTTCTATTTAAACTATAAGTGATGCTTTATACTTATTAATAAAGGTAATGATTATTAGTTATGTTGTTATTTCCTTTTACTAATTGTGCTATTTCAAGGATCACCAGCCATGACTTGGTTAAGATGATGAATGATGTCAATGCCTTTATTACCAAGGAATCACCACCCGCCATTAATGAATATTAATGATCATTATTTCCTAAAGGTAATCGTTGTTTGTGTATGCTGATCACCCAAGTCTTTGGATGTGATTTGCATGCTGCGAGGTTTATCAAAAGTGGGGGTATGAAATGCTAGTTGGATTATAACATATCAACACTTACACCATGAAGAACACAAATGATTAAATAGAAAGAGAGGACCAACTGAACCATCTTGTGGTCAGTCTATATCACATTGAGAAACAATGTCAAGACTCAAGAATCAAAACAAGAAAAGAATGAATTTTAAGCTTACATAGGTAAACAAAAATTTAACTTTGAAAATTATTCAATCTGGCCAATTCACTTGTACTAGAACTCAATGAATTCAGGATACATCAAATAGAAGAAAATTTTCTTCAAGACCATGAATGATCAACAACATTCCTTGATTCTATTGAAAATATTTTACATCAGAAAAAAAAACACCAATAAATATTATCATTAAGCCATAAAATATGTCTTTAAAGTTTAGAAGCATCACAAAAACTTTCAAGAAACATAGTACTATCCAAAACAAATACTTTCCTAATGGTTCATATCTACTAACAATACTTCTACCAAAAATTTCACAAATTTCAATATTCCCTATCCTATTCTTGATTATGAACAGTTCTCCTTAAGAAACTTCCCCTATACACCTAGAACACAAGAAACTAATATGCTTTAATAAGCCTCTCCAACTAGTTTACAACCTCCATGTAACTGGTAACAGTTAGTTATTAACTGTTTGGCTTAGTTTGGAATTGGCCTTCTCTCGTTGGTGCTTTACAATGCTTCTAATGATTATGATGATGTTGATGTTGATGTCTATAATTTATTTCACTTATTGATGCTTGCCTAGATTGAATTTTGAATTGCCAAGCTAGAGAAGACTTTCAAAGTTTAGGGTTTGTTCTACATGATACTCTTAGTTACAGCTCAAATGAAACTCAACATATTTTTGATGGTGGGAAACCCACTACGGAAACTCATTCGCAAGTGAAATTTAATGCTATGAATCTTGGCATTGTTAATGTTATTACTTTTCCTCGCATTTCATATTTATGAAAATGCTTCTTGGCACTATCTTCTTTTTCAATTCCTATATTCGTAGCTTTTTAGATCATTAACATAAGCATTACATGTCTTTGTTCAAAGTTTATTCTAACACTATATTATATCTTATTCTAATTGAGAATTTTAATTGGGAAAAATTATGTTTAATAAAATGGAAGTGGTCTCAATAGCATAGAGATATAAAAAGAAAATGAATTTAGAGTTTAGCCCAAGAATTGTGGAATATAGTTTTTTCCATTTCTATAAACATTTCTGATTTTATTGCATTGCACAATGCATATTGCATGGTGCATGAATAATGACTAGATGCAAATAGTCTCTCTTAAGTCTTTCAACCAGATCACTATCCTTTGAGTGCAAGTGCTAGTATTAATTAGGTTGAACCTTTCATTTTATAGAAAGATTATTTTCTTTACAAATGAGTTAGAATGCTTCTATGTTCTTGTCACTAGGATTAAAAGGTCTTATTACAATGTTCTTTCTTGTGGGGAAGGAGGTCAATCTTCATTGTCTTCATTGTGGGGACAATGAAGATTTGTCTGAAAAATAGCTGGTCTTCTTTAGTATCTTATAATAACATGCTAAACTGATAAAGGTGTTATTTGCATTTAATTTACCAATTACTAATAGATTAAGCATATTATTACTATGCTTAATGTTCCATTTGAATGCATTTAACACAAAAAAATAAATTTACAAAACTGAAGCAATGGCATGTTTACAACAAAGCTCTAATAGAACTCCCAACAATTCTTAAACATACTTTATCTGATATGTTGAATTCTCAAACAATTAAGGTTGGAGTAGACATAGTTATCACATAATTTTTTGTGTGGTATAAGGAAGATTTAGCTAGGTCAAATCTTCCTTCATGCTAGTAGTCTATAGAATTAGACCTTTATTAACAATTCATCATATCAGATAAAGTATGTTTAAGAATTGTTGGGACTGGTCCTTTGGCGTGTATTAAACATAATAGATTTTTTAGCATATTATTATCATTCTATTTCTTTGTTGTAAACATGCCATTGGTTCAGTTTTGTAATTTTGTTTTTGTGTGTTAAATGCATTTTTCCAAACCAATTGTTAAACAAGAAAGTAGTAGCAGTGAGGAGGGGTCTTCTTCTAAGTAGATTGATGAAGATCGTGCACCTCAAAAACCAATTCATAAGGTACCAATCATGTTTTCTATTCACTTATATTTTTGGATTGGTAAATCTCCTTAGTTTCATGTCCTTTCTTTTGATTACTATGGATGAGATATATATCTTACATTTAATATTCAACTTCTTTACATTTTAGAACATGTAGTGTGTTTCCTGAGGATTTTACCAAATCAACTTTTAACATAAACTGAAAACTCCAAACTGATTTCTTGCCCTTTCAACTTGACAAAATATTTGCATTTGACCAATAACTACAAGCAACTGAATGATAAATCCACATACCTGTATCTTTGTAAAATAACTGGAACATCAAAAAGATGGCTAAGTGGTTGCTGCCATGATTTTTATCTAGTGAATATGGGAAAAAAAAGCACCAAAAAGAATCATGTTCTATTGTAGCTCAATATACTGAAAACCCTAGTGAAAACCCAACTAAAATTCTATCAAACTTGCACTCAAAATAAAAATCATGGCGGTAGCCACTTAGGGATCAAAATAGAGAAAATAAATCAAAATCATTCTTTGTCCTATTTCCTTTTAACAAAGTCTCAACTATCAATGATACAATACATTTGATGCCCTAAGATATCAATACAAATGATGCCTAGCTAGAAGCTCATGGGCTATCCATTTGATAACCACACTCAACATTTAAAAACAATGAATCGATATCCTTGAGCACAAGCACCAATAACATCAAATAATGGAGATAAAGCATGGGCTAGGGCATGATACCAATAGAATGCAGTCATTTCAGATAGCATCTCAACAATATACAATGGTCGTGCTAGTAATATCAACAGATGTGAACCCAAACATTTCAAAATAGTGAATCAATATCCTTGAGCACAAGTACCAATAACATCAACTATTTTGATCCGTGGGTACCCTAATGTTGGCAAGAGTTACTTTATTAATAAGATTAGTCTGCAAGCTTGAAGAAGCAGTATATTTTGGCAAATGAAGAGTGGAAAGAAGATGATATTCCTGAGATCATGTATGGACACAATGTTAAAAGTTGATTTGGTAAAATCCTCAGAAAACACACTACATGTTCTAAAATGTAAAGAAGTTGAATGTTAAATGTAAGATATATATATCTCATCCATAGTAATCAAAATAAAGGACATCAAACTAAGGAGATTTACCAATCCAAAAATATAAGAAAATAGAAAACATGATTGGTACCTTATGAATTGGTTTTTGAGGTGCACGATCTTCATCAATCTCCTTAGAAGAAGACCCCTCCTCACTGCTACTACTTTCTTGTTTAACAATTGGTTTGGAAAAATGCATTTAACACAAAAAAAATTTTTACAAAACTGAACCAATGGTATGTTTACAAAAAAGGTCTAATAGAACTCCCAACAATTCTTAAACAAACTTTATGTGATATGATGAATTATTAAACAATTAAGGTTTGAGTAGACATAGTTATCACACAGTTTTTTGTGTGGTACAAGGAAGATTTGGCTAGGTCAAATCTTCCTTTGTGCTAACAGTCTACATAATTAGATCTTTATTAACAATTCATCATATCAGATAAAGTATGTTTAAGAATTGTTGGGACTGGTCCTTTGGCTTGTATTAAACATAATATAATTTTTAGCATATTATTATCATTCTATTTCTTTGTTGTAAACATGCCATTGGTTCAGTTTTGTAATTTTTTTTGTTAAATGCATTTTTCCAAACCAATTGTTAAACAAGAAAGCAGTAGCAGTGAGGAGGGGTCTTCTTGTGAGGAGATTGATGAAGATCCTGCACCTCAAAAACCAATTCATAAGGTACCAATCATGTTTTCTATTTGCTTATATTTTTGGATTGGTAAATCTCCTTAGTTTCATGTCCTTTCTTTTGATTACTATGGATGAGATATATATCTTACATTTAACATTCAACTTCTTTACATTTTATAACATGTAGTGTATTTTATGAGGATTTTACCAAATCAACTTTAAACATAAACCGAAAACACCAAACTGATTTCATGCCCTTTCAACTTGACAAAATATTTGCATTTGACCAATAACTGCAAGAAACTGAATGATAAATCCACATACCTATATCTTTGTAAAATACCTGGAACATCAAAAAGTGATGCAGGAGCATCTCGGGTCCTTGGCAATCCTGTGTCACCAAAAACATATGAGTTTGTTTGTGTTCTCAGTTCCTTCTTTGACTTGCGAGTTGGTTCTGTGTTTCTCAGTTTCCCTTGTTCTCTGGTGTTGGTCAGTTATCTCTCTGGTGCTTGGTGAATTTCCCTAGTGCTCGGTGATGCTTGTCTGGCACTCGATTTCCTTGCTTACCGAGTTGTTTTTTTTGGATTTATTTTGAGGCCGACTCGTGCAATTATTTTGGGTCACAAATTTAATGTTGGTATCCATCATTGGGAAGCATGTGGACCTAGATCTGGTCATTCCTTCCATTGATTGTGGATCTGAAGGCCAACTTAGTTCAGTAGCCTCTTGTATAAATGTAGTTGTTTGGTTAGGAGTGACTTTTTGGATAGAAGATGGAAGATAGAAGTTTAGTGATTGTTGACAGATCCTTGCATATTTCAAGAGTTATTTACTTGATTGAAATATCTGGCTGAAACTAGGAAGGCCTTACAACCTGACATGTATGAATCAATTTGAAGATAATATATGAAAGTTTTTTGCATTCTCTCTCTCACTATTGTGTATTGTTTCTTCTGCATGTTGTTGAGCAAGGTGGATCTAGTTAGGCTATGCCATTGCTGGCCCCTCTTGTCCTCTCTTGCATCAAGTGGTATTAGAGTGAGGTGGGATCTAGATCTAGGTTTGTGAATCTAGATTTGAAGGTTCCTTCTTGTGAAGCCCTAGCTGAATTGTTGTGGGGTAGCAGATTGTGATCTGACCTGCAATTGCAGAGGGATTTCAAGATGGTTCGTGGGAGGAGAGATGTGGATCTAGGATTGGCAGACATGTTGAGACAACTTGCTGCTAGATTAGAAGCTATTAAAATAGCCGAAAGAAGAGGAAGCCATCTTAAAGATGTTAGTGATGATGAAATTGAGATAGAACAAGGTGATGTAGAACCTGCACCTATGATGGATTAGGGTGAGGAAATATTCTTGAAGGCTTTGACAAGTCTGAAGTCTACACCACACTTTAATCCTCCTAATTATGGTGGAAAGATAGATTCTGATGAATTCATGGATTGGATCACTGAGATGGAAAAGTAATTTGGGTATGAAAATGTACCTGAGGAAAAGAAGGTGAAAATTGCAAGCACAAAGTTGAAAAGTCATGCATCCTTATGGTGGGAACATCTACAACTAGATAAAAAGAGGAAAGGCAAAGAAAAAATCAAGGTATGGAGTAAAATGGTGAATAAATTGAAAGGAAAATTCTTACCTTGTGATTATCAGATTAACCTAGTTAGGCAAATGCAAAGTTTGAGGAAAAAAAATAGCTTAGTAAAGGAATATACTGAGGAATTCTATAGATTAGATATCAGATCTAGACATAATGAAGATGATGTGGAAAGAATTGCTAGATACCTGAATGGTTTGAGAGTTTCCATCCAAGAAGAAATCAGTTTGGTCAAATTGGAGAACATTGAAGAGGCTTATCAATTTGCATTGAAAGCTAAGGAGAAATTGAATAAGAAACATGAGAAAACACAAAGAGGTAGAGGTGGTAGATTCCCTAGAGGAAGACGTAGATCCCATGGTGAAAATAGTAGATCTGAACTAGAAAAGACAACTCTGGATAAAGGCAAGACCGAGTGGAAAGGTGAAAGTTCATCTAGAGGTAGAGGGAGTAACTACCAAGGTGGTTATAACAAAGGTGGTTTCTGAGGAACTTTTTACAATTATGGAGGACATAGATCATTTGAGTGTACACATGCAAGTAAGAAGGCTGGTAGTAGTAGAAATGCTTTGGTGCAAGTAGAGTCACCGAATGAACCTAAGAAGGAAAATAACTTGATGGTAAGAAGAGCACTTTGGAATGAAGGTAAAAAGGAAGATCCAGTAAGGAAAAGTTTTTTCAAGACTAGATGTAGAGTTTCTAACAAAGTTTGGAAGGTAATCATTGATAGTTGTAGCTTAGAGAATCTGGCATCTGAAGAGATGGTCATAAAGTTATAGTTGAAAAGGTTGGAACATTCAAAGCCCTATCAGATTTCATGGATCAAAGATGAGCATAGACTCTTGGTAAGTGAACATTGTTATGCAAATTTGAAAATTGGAAAGTACTATGAGAAGGTGTTATGTGATATCATGCCTATGGATTGTTGTCATATTTTGTTGGGTAGACCTTGGCAATATGATAGACATGCTATATATGATGGGAGATTACATAAGTATACTATTTGGGCTGATGGAAGAAGAAAAATCTTGTTACCTTTGATGGAAGAACCTATTAGTAATGTTTGCACATCTATGAAAGTTTTCTTGATGGAAGGAAGGAAGTTTGTTAAGGATTTAAAGAGAAATGATGTGTGTTTTGTTGTAATTCCTAACAAACCAAGTAAGAAAATAGAGGATAATGTCCCTAAGGAGATTGATAAGTTACTCACCGAGTACAGTGAAATTATTTATGATAATGTACCTGATGGTTTTCCACCAAATAGAAGCATTGATCATTGCATTGATCTCATCCTAGGAGCAAGTTTACTGAATAAGGCACCTCATTGGTTGACACCTACTGAGAATCAAGAATTGTTGCAAAAAGGTTTGATCAGAGAAAGCTTGAATCATTGTGCAGTACCTATGGTATTGGCACCTAAGAAGAATGGAGAATGGAAAATGTGTAAAGATTCTAGAGAAATCAATAAGATAACAGTGAAGTATAGGTTTCCTATACCGAGAATGGATGATATAATGGATAGTTTGACTGGAGCAAATTATTTTACTAAAATTGATTTGAAAAGTGGGTATCATCATATCAGAATTAGAGAAGGTGATGAATGGAAGACCGCTTTCAAGACAAAAGAAGGTTTGTATGAGTGGTTGGTTATGCCTTTTGGTTTAACTAAGGCACCGAGTACTTTTATGAGATTGATGAATGAAGTTTTGAAGAAATTCTTGGGTAAGTTTGTGATTGTATATCTTGATGATATTTTGATATTCAGTAAGACCAGAGAAGAACATTTGTTGCATGTTAGACAAGTTTTGTAGAGATTGAAAGAAGAAAAGTTGTTGATAAATCTAAAAAAGTGTTCATTCATGAAAGAGGAGATTGTGTATTTGGGATTTGTGATTTTAGCTGATGGTTTGAAAATGGATCCTCAAAAGGTTGAAGCTATTTTGAATTGGCCTACACTTGTGAATGCAATTGGAGCTATGTTGAGTCAAGAAGGTAAACCTATTGCTTTTTGTAGTGAAAAGTTGAATGATGCAAAAAGGAAATATTCAGTGTATGATCAAAAATTCTATGTTATTGTTCAAGCACTAAAGAAATGGAGACATTATTTGATGTTGAGTGAATTTGTGTTGTATACTGATCATAAAGCTTTACAGTATTTGGGTAGTCAGAATAAGTTGAACCAGAGACATATGAAATGGGTTGAGTATTTGCAGAGTTATACATTTGTGATAAAGCATAAGAGTGGAGTCACTAACCGAGTTGCTGATGCATTGAGTAGAAGAAGATCTTTGATGACTGAGATGAAAATTGGAATTCTAGGTTTTGATGACATGAGAGATTCTTATGAATTTGATCCTGATTTTTTTGCGCCATGGAGAAAGTGTAGAGAACCTATTCAAGATCAAAAGAGTACTAAATGGGATGAATATTTTATGCAAGGAGGTATGCTATTTAAAGGTATTCAGTTGTGTATACCGAGAGGAGCAATGAGAACTAATTTGATAAAAGAGAAACATAGTAGTGGTTTGGCTAGACATTTTTGTGTTGATAAGACATTGAATTTTCTTAAGAAGTACTTCTGGCCGTAGTTGTATAAAGATGTTGGAAATTTTTGAAAAGTTGTGGAGTTTTTCAAGTTGCAAAAGGAGTTAGTCAGAATACAGGATTGTATACACCGATTGATGTACCTGAGAAACCTTGGATTGACATCAGTATGGATTTTGTTCTTGGCTTACCAGAGATAGTAAGAGGTAATGATTCTATATTTTTGGTTGTGGATAGATTTTTAAAAATGGCACATTTTATACCTTGTAGAAAGACATCAGATGCAGTACATGTAGCAGATCTTTTCTTTAAGGAAATTGTCAGATTACATGGATTACCGAGGAGTATTATCTCTGACCGAGATAGTAAATTTGTTGGATATTTTTGGAAGACCCTTTGGAGGAAGTTGAGTACTGAGTTGAAATATAGTTCTAAATTTCACCCACAAATTGATGGATAGACAGAGGTTGTGAATAGAGGCTTGGGTAATCTTTTGAGATGTTTAGTTGGGGACACACCGAGTAATTGGGATTTTGTGTTGGCACAAGCAGAGTTTGCATACAATAACTTAGTGAATAGGAGTACTGGAAAAACACCTTTTGAGACTATAAATGGCATACAACCGAGAGGTATATCAGATTTGAGAGACATTGCTGATGAAAGAAAGAGAAATGCTAAAGGAGTAAAATTTTTTGAGTACATGAAGACATTACATGAAGATGCGACGCTTAAACTGGAAAAGAGTAATCAGAAATACAAAGATAGAGCTGATAGATCAAGAAGACATAAGACTTTTGATGTTGGTGATGAAGTGATGGTTCATTTGAGGAGAGGTAGATTTCCCAGTGGAACATATGGAGAGCTGAAGATTAAGAAGTTTGGACCTTGCAAGATTTTGAGAAAATTTGATAGTGTGCATATGAGATTGAGTTACTTGATGACATGGATATATCACCTATATTCAACATTAATAATTTTTATGAGTTTCATGAACCTAAAGAAGACATGGTAGTATTGATGGATTATCCTAAGAAGAAGAATGAAGAAGTTGAAAAGATTTTGGAGAAAAGAATTGGTAGAAGTACAAGAGGAAAATAGTATATGGAATATCTGGTAAAGTGGAAGAATAGATCGATGGAAGATAGTTCCTAGATTTCACAGTCTGAGTTGGATGCAGCTTAGATCAGACCTATTTCATTTAGAAAATCATTTCAAAATAATCCTAGGTGTCTGATGCAGGAGCATCTTGGGTCTTTGGCAATCCTGTGTCACCAAAAACATATTTGAGTTTGTTTGTGTTGCTCGGTTCCTGCTTTGACCAAGTTGGTTCAATGTTGTTCAATTTACCTTGTTCACTGGTGTTGGTCGATTATCTCTCTAGTGCTTAGTGAATTTCCTTGGCACTCGGTGATTCTTGTCTAGTGCTTGATTTCCTTCCTCACTGAGTTGTTTGTTTTGGATTTCTTTTGAGGCCGACTGGTACAGTTAATTTGGGTCACAGATTTAATGTTGGTATCTATTATTGGGAAGTGTGTGGACCTAGATCTGGTCATTCCTTCTATTGATTATGGATTTGAAGGCCAACTTGGTTCGGTATCCTCTTGTATAAATGTAGTTGTTTGGTTAGAATTTAGGAGTGAGTTTTTGGATAGAAGATGGAAGATATAAATTTAGTGATTCTTGATAGATCCTCACATGTTTGAGGACCTTTGTACTTGATTTTAATAACTGGTGAAAATTGGGAAGGCCTTATAGCCCAGCATGTATGAATCATTTGAAGATAATATATGAAAGTGTTTTGCATTCTCTCTCTCACTGTTGTGTATTATTGCTTCTGCATGTTGTTGAGCAAGGTAGATCTAGTTAGGGTGTGCCATTGCTAGCCCCTCCTATCCTCTCTTCCATCAAAAAGATGGATAAGTGGTTGCCACCATGATTTTTATCTACTGAATATGGGAAAAAAAGCACCAAAAAGAATTGTGTTCTATTGTAGCTCAATATAAGTGAATATAAAACATGATTGGTCATTTTAGAGAGCATTCATGATCAACTAAAATGTAATGCATTTGAAATTTGTGGTCAAATATGATGTTAGAGGCTCAAAAGATGTTGCCCATCAAAGATACCAATCAAAGATGAAGAAATCACATACCTTCTCTCGCACTCAGCTTTCACCCGCTCATTTTCTCCTACTCCTTTTCTTTGCAATCAAAATAAAAATGATTTGGCCATTTCAAAATAGTGAATCAGTATCATTGAGCACAAGCACCAATAACATCAACTATTTTGATCTGTGGGTACCCTAATGTTGGCAAGAGTTCTTTTATTAATAAGATTATTCTACAAGCTTGAAGAAGCAGTATATTTTGGAAAATGAAGAGTGGAAAGATGATGATATTCCTGAGATCATGGATGTACACAAAGTTGTAGACTTTATTGATCCAAATATCTTGCAGAGGCTTGAAGAACTAGAGAGGGAAGAAGGGCTTAGGATGGCAGATGAGGGTGATGAGGATGATGAGATGGGGGAAGTGGAGTTGAATCCTGATGAAAAGGAAGCTCTCATTGCAATTAGGAAGAAGAATAAGATGCTTATCATTGAACATAGATTGAAGAAGAGTACTATAGAGAGTAGGCCTACCATAGCAAGGAAGTTTGACAAGAACAAGGAATATGGCTTAAAGAGAATGGGAAGACATCTTTCTAGCCTAGGCTTGGATCCTTCGAAAATTGGGGTAGTATCTAAGCCCAGGCTAGAAATATGTCTTCCCATTCTATTGTGGATAGGTGTTTCATAAAACATATAGACCTGTCTAGTGATCATATTGTGCTGAAGGTGGCACTTGATGCTCTATTGCTGTAACAACTACAGGCTACAATGTAGATATCACAATAGTTAAGAAACATAAATGTAGGCATCATGGTCACAATTTTTTGGAGACACAGCATAATTGAGTGGTATACCCAAATGATGAAAAGTAGCCACTACTCCTTCAGTTCCAAGTTGACACTGTGGGATCCAAAAACCATAGATAAGGAATAAATTTAGAGAGTGGAGGAGGGCCATAATGACCAAAATAATATAGGGTCCTGTATTGTTTTGGTCGTTATGGCCCTATATTATTTTGGTCATTATGACCCTCCTCCACTCTCTAAATTTATTCCTTATCTATGGTTTTTGGATCCCGTAGTGTCGACTTGGAACTAGAGAAGTAGTGGTTGCTTTGCATCGTCTGGGTATACCATTCAATTATGTTGTGTCTCCAAAAAATTGTGACCATGATGCCTACATTTATGTTTCTTATTTGTTGTGTCCCAGGACCCCTTATGACCCTTTATGATCCCTAAGAATACATATTAGAGGTCTTAAAATTTCGTAAAGGGTCATAAGAGGCTCCTAGGAGGGGCTAGCTGAGCTTCCACCTTCACGTGGTTGGCCCTGTTAAGTAGAGAAAGTTAAACTATTCTCAAAACAAAGAGAAGCTTAATAATTTAAGGTCTCAGTCCATGGAGATGTTGAAAAAATGAAGGGAATCAATGATTGAGAGTTTTTAGATTCTGAGAAGATGTATATGTAGTGGAGGCCAGAAGTGATTTTTGTGGAGATTTTCTAGATGTGGAGATTTGCTAGAGTGGCTATATACATACGGGGGTTTCCAGATTGAGTACCAGTGTAGAGATGATGATTCAGTAACCTACATCTATAAAACCTTCACAAATATCCCTTCTTTGGCCTCCACTCATACCTCTTCTCAGAATCTAGAAACTTTGGATACTATTTCTCATCCATGCACGAAATGTGCTAGTGATCGTATAAAATTACTTCAGGCCTCTAGTATTGATGAGATTCACAAGTGTAAAATGTTTTTGTGAGATTGGGATCAATTATATTGGATACTATGCAGTTTACATAAAGGCAAGGTAATGATTATTCTTGATGATTGACAGGTATAAGTCCTCTAGGCCTTACCCAGTAGCTAGGACTAAAGATAACAAAGCTCAAGAGACCATCATAGTTGGCCTCTTTCTTTGGTCTATATTATTGAAAAAACATTTTACCTTTCATTAGCTCATCAAATGCGGGGATTTGAAAGAATTTAATAGAATATTTTCATGTATAACGTACATTATTTTAGTTTGACATTGAATGAATTTATATACTTCGCACACTTGTAGACTACAAGGATGGCCATAAAGAAGCATCCCCTCCTGTGGCTTGAGTAATGTAGGCCATGGGAGAAGATGCTTCTTTATCGTTGTCCTCATAGTCTATAATTGTGTGAAGTAGATAAATTCATGCAACATCAACTTAAATAATATACGTTATGATGTAAATATTCTATTAAATTAGTTCAAATCCCTAGATTTGATGAGCTAATGAAAGGTAAAACATTTTGTCAATAATATAGATTGAAGAAAGAGACAACCTATGATGGTATCTTGAGCTTTGTTATCTTTAATATGCATATCTATCACTTTTTTGACACAAATGAAAACTCTTTCGACAGTGGTGCTATACCTCTGATGCGGTTTCCCATCGGACATTTACTATTGACTGTCACTATGCCGACAGCTACAATGTTGGAGAGAACTCCTTTTTGATAGATCACTGTGATAGGAATGATATACCACCTATGGGTTTACCTATCAAACAATCACTATGGCTCCGTCACTCTTTCAACAAGTACAATGTTAGAGAGAACTCATTTTTGACAGATAGGTGCGACAGGAATGCTATACCACCAACGAGTTTACCTCTCAGACATTAACTATAGATCTATCACTATTCCTATAGGTATAATATCAGCGAGAACTCCTTTTTGATACATAATTGTGACATGCATGCTATATCTCTGATGGGTTTTCCTATTGGACAAGCATTGCATATGCATCGCTATGCCGACTGTATGTTCTAACAGGACCTTCACATGGTTTTTCAGAGTTCTGATAGGTCTACCGTAAGAAATTTCATAACAAAGCTAGTATTCATGTGCTAATTTTTGATGAAATATTATGTCAGAAGATCGATGGTGGTCACTTCCATAGCAATTTGCAACACAAAAATGCCGACGGACACATATGTCAAAATGTTGACAAATAGGCATTGCAAATCTAACAAGTGGCCATCAGAATTTGGCCTCAAATGTACTAGTGAGCCAATTGAAGAACTTAAAGGAAATAATGCAACACAACAATCCACACAAGGACACCAAGATTTTTATGTGTAAAAATCAATGAGGGAAAAATCATGGTGAGCATTATCAAATAATATATATTAACAAGTATCATCATTTTTTTGGCTCTCTACCTAAGGAAGCTCACTTCTCCCTAGTGGACTTTTTGAGCAAGATAAAATGATACATAGACTTTTTAAAGAGAATCACTTTATAAAAAAACATACATGAAGATTATAATGAACAACATGAACATGAACAACAATAAAAGATACATTTGACATATGAATGTGGTAATCCCCTTTTTTGCACACTTACTTTATCTTCCTTGACTCAAATTGCAAAATATTTTTCCTTCTATTTATATCGCCAAAAACATCTAAAAAATCTAATCACATTAGCTCCAAAAACACCTTTAGATGAAATATCCAGCACAACATAGGTAAGCTTAAAAAATGCACACTATAAATTAAAATGATTCTTGATCAATGCAATGCATAAAAATGCCCAAAGACATTCTACAAAGAAAATATAATATGTCAAGATTAAATTTCAAGTAACCAAAACTTTCAACCCAATCAATAAAAATACTACCAAAATTGCCAATTATACACCTTTGTGCCATTGAAGAGAGACCGAAAACATCATCCACACCAAGATATGAGAAAATTAGACTATCCAAAATATCCTTAAAAGCATATCCTAAAGTATCTTATCATTACATGCTGGTGCAAGTAGATAAACTTACAAATTTTTATAGAATAGAGAATCATAGGCAAACTTACATGGATGAAACCTTATACCTCTTTCATGATCATATCCCCAAGTACTCACAACCATATGGATACTACTTTAAAGGAATACATAGCATTCTCATTGACCTCTGAAACACTTTAACTTTGTTAAAGTATAATTTGGAGAACAAATAGCTCTATATTTTTCTACATATAAAGGTTCATTCCATGAAGTCTAGGGAATAGGCACCTTAGAGACTATCAACCATAAACCCAAAACCACAATACTTAATCTTTTTATACGAAGGAATCTAAAAAATAATATGGCTCGTTACTAACTGAATAAAATATGTAATTGGTACCTTAGGAAATATTTATCAAATGCACAAGTGTCAACAGAGTCCAACTCTCATCCATATAACTCCTCGAAACATGAAGAAACCAATCTATTCTACGTTCAAAGTATAAATAATGTGTCACCACTTTAACCATGTACATACCATGCTTCTCAACTCTCTTAATTTTTTCTTGGCCTAAGAACACATTGAATGGTCTATCATAATATCTTTCTAATCCATAAACATGCTACTTTAATGTCATTAATTATCTTATATATGCTTAACTCAAGCCATTTATTAGCCTCTTCAACTATACCAATCCTTCTCTCCATGTAATTATGATAGCTTGACATGAAAGGCAACTTGACATCACAGAAAAAACAACATATAGCACATATTCCCAATAATCTCCCCCTTTGTCATTGATGGAAACACACTTTTCTCTACAAGTCATATCTCCCCCTTTCACATCAAGAGAAAAGGGAATAATATCTCCTACTTATAACAACCAAAATTGTGCATGAACTCCCCTTAACTACATGATATCTACCAAAAATATCCCCTTGTGATGGAGATGTCCCAAAAGTAATGCTATGTACATAATATTATAATAAAAAACCAAAAAGAAGTACTAGAAGTCTCTAAGAGTTTATATACAAGGACAAAATTGTCTTATCTACAATATTCTTACAACTCACTTAGTGTTAGAAATATATGATTGGTTGTATATTTTCATTGATGTCAAACATAGTGTTCCAAAGGGGTTTGTTTGTTTGCTCAAACATTTTGGTCTAGAAGTTTGCTATACTTAGAGATGTGGGTCTATGTGGGTAAGAGGAAGAAATTGAGTCCACTTATGGGGGAGCTTTCATACTTAGCCAGATTCAAAATATCACACTCAATGAAATAGTTTCACACTTAGAATGAATGGGGTCTTGTTTAAAATGAAATGGGATCCCATTTTGAACAAAATAGGATCTCATTTCAAAAAAATATTAAGTTTTAAAGAAAACCTTCCATTGAGTCATTTATTCATGATAATTTTTTAAAAAAAGGAAAATAGGGTCGCATTTACTAAACAAGATTCTATTTCTAAAAATTTGAATTTCAAGCCTTCTTTTGGTGTTGGATTTTGGTTTAGAAAGAGGCTTGGGTAGTTGAACCACAGCCTTGGACCTGCTACTTGAAGACACTACTAGTGTCCATACAAAATAAGGACTTTAGACATATCTAAAGACTTTTTTAGAGGAATATTTTGAAAAAATAAAAACCCATTATAGATGAGACTATGTAGATTCTAAATATATTAGGTCAATTTATCTATTTTCTAATTAATTTCTACTAAAAAAGGTCCATAAACCTAAAGTAATATGATTTCTTATTAATCTAATAATTTTCTTAATTTTATATTTTTTGAAAAAAATTTATATTTAATAAAACTAGAGAAAACTTTATTAACTTAAAAAAAATTAAAAAATGATAAGTTTAGGTCAACTTATGCTTGTTGTACACGAGGGGTTTTCAAAATACAATTACACCCAATAAAAAGTTAATAAAAATAAAATATATAGAAAAAATTATAAAAAAATATTTTCATTGATCTTGAGTGTGTTTTTTTTTTCTCAAAAGTAATAGAAAAATAACTTTCATTTAGGTCAAATTATGTGTGTCATACACCAGTATGGTATCATCCTGAAAAGGTGATTTTTAAAAAGTGATTATTGGTAATGCCTATTGAAAATAAATTTGTATCATCTAGGCATCCAAATAAATTACATATTTGAAAAGAATACTTCAAGTACTACAACTATTAGTATTTGACTTTTTTTAAGATTCAATATTTAAATACTTCAAATTTTTAGGTCAATTGGGACAAATTTGAAAAATAGTGAAAATAGTTCCACTTTTTGGCCAAAAAGTGGACTCAACTTCTTGTTGGCACTCCTGCACTAATCCTACAGTGTAGTGGAAGAAAAGTATTTTTTAGTATAGTACTATAGTGTAGTGGAAGAAAAGTATGTAATAGTTGCTAAAAATTAATGGAATAAAGTTATGTAAATAGAGAAACTCTATACAGTGGAAGACAAGCATGTATACTGAATAGTGGAAGACAAATATGTATCTCGTGATCATGTAAAGATGGTGTTTAATAGTTCCTCACTATTATACTCTTATATCAAGAAGCCAATGTGGTTCAGTAGCAGTGATATTATGTTGCAAAGAAGATAGTAGTTTTAGACTTGCAATTATTTGTACTTCCCAAAGTGTTTCCATTTCATAAATCAAGGTTAAAGGTGTACTACTACTCATGAAGGTGGATTTATTATTTTTGTCTTGGTTGTGGCATTATCTAGTGATCTAAAAGTTGTTCCTGGTGATAAAAAAAAATATGTCATCTAGTGTTTCAATTCTTTTTAGTTGTTGTTTTGATTGAGAAATATGTTGTGGAAAATTCTAATGTGGAATTTTGAGATGGATTTTGACATGGTGTATTGATGTAGCACGTTGACATGGATTATGATGTGGCATGTGGATCTTTCTATAGTGTGTGGAGGTCTAGTTATAACTAGAAAGAGGTCAGTTTCGTTCTACACATTTAAATTATCTTTGGTATTTGTTTTGATTATTGTGGATCTAGCCCTAGGCAATGTGTGGTGTGTTCTTGGTCCTTATTTCTCCTAGGATGGATCATGCTTTTAGAATCAGGTCTAGCTGTTATATTCAGTGACTTTTAGGAGTCATATTTAAGTTTGGGTCTTGTACTTAATTTTTATCTCTTATTTATATGAGTTCATGCTATATGGGACCAATGTATTTAATATTTATCTCTTATCCATTTGGCTCCTTGGTTGAGATGATTTTGGTAGGACTTGTCTATATTTTTCTATTTCCTTGGCTGACATGAAACCTATTTTTAATATCTTTTGTCTTGGCCGACCTTTTTGTAATCTCCAATAATCTATAATGTATATAAGGAATATTGGTGCTTTGGAAAAATGTAAGTGTAAGGCATGATCCAAGTGAGGTGTGTGAACTAGTGAAGTTCGACAATCAATAGAGCATAGTTCAGTGATAGTACTAAAGAAGCAAAGGTTGTAAGAATTTGTTGCTAAGGTGGACATTATTTTGCAAATTAGCTACATTATTAGCAGAATCTATCTTTATCTACTTTAGCAGTGAGCCTCTATATGAAAGTATGAAGAAGTGAGCTCATATTTGTGCTATAAGGCAGTGATCCTTCTTATTTGTATTAATTGTTGTACTGGCAGTGAGCCTTTTGTTTCTAGTCTATGTTGGAAAGAGATATTGCTCTTGAGGATTGATATATTTTCATTGGTGGAAACTAGATGCATTCCATATGTTTTTTCATCATTTTTTGGTCCTACCAAAGGTTAGGAGACAAAATTGGCTAAGTATGGTAGAAAAAAAATAGTGTACAGGTTTTAGGAAATGGTTTGGTACAGACAACCAGTGTTGATTTTTGCAATGCGATTCTAGGAGGAGCTTTAAAACTATATATTCTATCTTATTCTAGGTGCATAGCACTTAATGTTATCATTTTTTTAAGATACAAAGATCCATTTGGAATTTTGTTAGTTATAAGTGAATAATAGTGATATGGTTCGATATATCATTAAGTAATCCAACAGATTATTTGATTGATTGGTTGATGAGTGCAAGGACATAGATACAACATGGGAGAATGGTTTTATGTGGTTTATCAAGGTTTGTGCTATGATTTTCATATGGATTTAGATGACTATCTACACATTTCATATTTTTGTAATATGTTCTTGAGGCTGACCAAGTTGAAGAATTAATTGTTGAAGCATATATATAAGCTTGATGTATTTAATTTTTTTCGGTGTGTGACAAAAATTCTATGGGTGAAAATGTGATGTAATCAGAACTTCAATTGGTTGGAAAATATGTGATAAGTGATGAAGTGCATTGATTCATTTTTCTGTGTCTAAATAGAACTGCTATTGCATTTGTAGATGGAGTGATCTAGTTCATCAGTTGTGGATTGTAGTACATATATTTTATAAAGGTACTAAGCCTTCCTTAGGGTTGTATCCCATATTTTAATTGAAAAGTAAGCTATAGGAAGTGTTCTTGAATGCATGTGTATTCCCCTTTTGTACTCAAACCTTTAACAGGGTTAATAATTTTGCAAAGTATTCATTTGTGGGTTCCATCCCCACCAACATTTTTCCCTTAATTAGGTTTCCACGCAAAAATCCTTGAGTCATGGTATTGTGATATTGTGGATTTTCATTTTATGTTGTTTCACCTTATGTATTATTGCATTTGGTTTATGGTTTAAGAATCATACTAAATTTAAAAATTGTAGGACACTGATTCACCCCCCTCTCAATGTTCCTTAATTCCAATAATTGGTATCAAAGCCTAGTGCCTCAGAGGAAGTTTAATATCTTGAGGAAGATTCTGATGGATGATTCAATAGATTCTAACAATTTTCAACAACATCTCCTTTTTGCACTTGATGATCTTGATCAAACTAAATATGAAGTCCAGAAATTGAATAAGAACCTTAAGGAAGTTGATAATTTTATTGAGATATTGAAAGGAGAATTGAACAAATCTATGGATAAGAGGAAGGAACTTGTTGAGAATCTAAAGAAGAAAGAAAATTCAAATGATGAAGCCTCTAGATGTAAGAAACTTTAAGAAGAAAAATAAAACCTAAAGCATGAAATAGAAAAGTTGATCAAGGAAATTAAAAAGGGGAAGAAGAATGACGAAAATCTTGAACAATCTTTGAAGAAGAAGAAAAAATAATGTGAAAAGGTAAATCATGAAATTGAAATTATGGTGAGGATACTAAAAGAGGAAATAGAAGGACTAAAGAAGCATGAAGATTATCTCATTTAGAAAGCTATACACCATGATGACAAGCTTAGGAAGAAAATTGAAGATCTTAAGAATGAGCTTGTTGTTGCAAATGAATTCAAGGAGAAGTTTAAAGCCATCTTAGCAAAGCTTGATGCACAACTTGAAAGTACAATAATGAAAGGTAATACAAGTGGTCTTGGATTTGAGAAAGGAGAAAGTTATAGATTGGGTCAGTGTAAGTGCACCAAGATGGTGTGCAAAAAGGAGGGTGTAAGTAGCCACTTTATTTTTGAAATTGGGTAAGCCTAAACTTCAAAGAGAAATTGGAGGGTCTTGTACTCAAAATTAGAAGATGTGTAAAGAATAAGAATTGTAGTACTTTAAATCTAGTTTCTACACTACTGAAGTTTTTAAAAAAATAGATAAGACTAAGAGGGTCAAACCCTCTGTGCATAAAAAATTATTCCTATATTTTTTAGAAACACAAAACATAGTTGTTTTCACATGTTCAACAAAAGATATTATCATATTTAGTATTTTGAAAAACCATTTGGTAGGATGGCATGTAAGAGTGAGATCTAGAAGTTGTTTATTTTTTTGTAATTTTTTTTTTAGTACTTTTTTTAATGATTTTTTGAAGTGACCACATCCTGAAAATATGGTACTTGTTCATGCACTTGGCATAAATTACATCAAAATAATTGAAAATGAAATTTTCTTTTTAAAAAAGTCTATAGAATCAAGTGTAGAATAGTAATATGTAATTTTTTTGCAATTGGTCATGTAGATCAAAAGTTATTAAAAAAAATGGTAGACATATGTATGTGACGCTTGTCAAGACACTGTAAAGAAAATTAAATTTCACTATGTTAATGTTGTCCAAAAATTGAAAAAATTATATGGTTAGAAAGATGAGAAGACTTGTGAGATTATGGTGGTAATTTTAGAGATACCCACTTGATAATTTGTAAACTTGAAGAGGATGAAGTTGAGAATTCATGCTGGAAGATGAAAAAATGTGTAAAGGGACTAAAATGGAGGGGAAATGGGCTTTCAAGATTTAAGGTTGATACCAACCCTTTTTCCAAGCCTAAAACACGTACAGGTTTTGGTGTCCATCGTAACATGCTTAGGTTTTGAAAAGAAAAAAGTACATTTTAAGTATCTCATAATGTGTTTGCATTTTGGGGATGTAAAGGAATGCCTCTTCTCATTTCCGCTCTCTCTCTCCCTCTCTTATCTTCCTTCCCTCATCAAGTTATCATCCATTATGAGCCATAATTATCCTTCTTGATCTCTATCTCACCTCTCTCCCCCTCCCTCTTATCTTTTCCTCGTGTATCTCACACTCTTCTCCTTCTCATGCTCTCTCTCTCTCTCTCTCTCTCTCTCTCTCTCTCTCTCTCTTCCCCTTCCTAGGTTCCTATTTTACAAAACCCATATGGGTTATGGAAAAGTAGAGTTGAACCTCTAATTTTTCATAACCCTTACGAGTTATGAGGAAAATTTTAATGTTGTTTTTAGGTTTCCATAAACCATATGGGTTATAAGTAAATATCTATAATATATTCCCAATGGCCTAGAAACCAGCACTAAAAATTGTTTGAAGGTCCCACTACACTATTTTGCATCAATTTCTGGGACAATAATAGCCATGTTTGCATTTTTTTGTTAAATTTTCTTTGAAATGGTTGATTTTTTCTTTTCTTGAAATTTTATTATGGATTTTCATCATGATGTTATGTGTAGGACAATTAATATTAATGTAATGGGAAATAATAAGAGAGGAATAAATGTGCAATGATGGGAAAAAAGATAAGACAAAGGGAGCGTATAAGGAGGTTACGTGGAGGTATGCCATCTAATGAACCTAATGAAAGTGATGAACATGCAACAATCCTAATAGGGAGGTCTTTGCTATCTATTCCTATTCCACTTAGGACTTTCTCTAGATCTTCTCTGGACCTATTCTATGGTTCTCTTAGACCCTATTCACTTAGGGATTCTTGACAATCTCCTCCTCTCCACTAGACCTCACTACCAAGGTGTATTTCCCTTCCTTGTCTTTAATCTCCTTCACATGAACTAAACCATGGAATTCATTCTCTTACCAAAAAAATGTTCTTTGAAATTATGTTATAAGTCTCATTTTTCTTTTTTTTTGACTATATTTGAGGTGCTCCACCGTCCATCTATCTTCCCTCACAAGTCGATCTCCAAAAACTATGCCTAAAGTCCTATTAGGCCTTTATAGGTCTCCCAACTCACTTTTCGGTGCATAAATACACAACTTCTCAAACAAGTTGAAAAACTAATCACATATTCTAACACCCTTTTGGAAGTTCTCAAGGATTCTCAAGTTCTTGGGTCCTCAAGGTATTCATACTGTACCTTCTTACAATCAATCCTATTTTCTAGGCCTAATTAGGTCTCACTGGTTTTTAGTGAGGGTTTGATGTTTACACCTCTTTCTGGATTTTTAAAAGGATCTCCTTCTTATGATTGAGTCTTTGATCACTAAACTCCACTATTCTTCACTTGGATTGACTTCCTCAATCCCTGAGCATTCTCTCATTTGCTGGATCAATGTCAAGCTCTCTAACTAGGCATGCTCTAGCTCGCCTAGGGATCGAATCCAAAATTCCTACCACTGAAAACCTGGCCATAAGAATACATATTTACAAGGTATTTAAAATACCCTATAATTTCCCAAAATTCCATATAGTTGCTTCCATGGGATTTCATGCTAGGGCCATTACATTAACCTCTACTCTGAATACACCAACAAACTAATCACAGAGGAGTATTTTATTATCACACCAAAAGAAAACCTAGATACTCAAACTAGAACACAAAAAAAACTTAGAAAAACATAAAGAACTAATGTATGCAAAGGAAATTCTCTGGTCTAATCCATTAATGAAGGATAACCGAGCTTCTATTCACTGCTACGCTATTACAGTCACACCAATCAAATACAAAATGAAAACTAAACTTATTTCTGAGATCCAACCCTATGTTTTTGTTGGAAAATTCCCTATATAGCTTTAGAAAACTAAGCTAGGTTGGTTAGAAACCCCTAACTAACTCCTAGCTCTTGAACAATTACTTTGACAGATTGTTGTCATGACAACTTTGCAAAATTGCAAAGTTGTCATTGACAACTTTAACATCTTTTATGACAACTTTTACCAAGTCATCCCAATAGGTCTCAAATGACCTCTAAGGATATTTGATTACTTCTAGGACCATTACTTCACTCATTTCTCCATTTTCCATAGTCAAACCTATGCTTTGACTGATTGACATATTCAAATGGCATGCAAGCCAAACTTCTTAGGTCCCCTCAAACCTATCAAAGCCTTAGTAAAATCTACTAGTAACCATCCTAATCCCATTGGATCTCTTCACACATTCACACTAGGGACTAAAATAAGTCCTTATTGGCAGTGACTTGGCTAAGGTCACTACAAGCCAAAACTAGGAGTTAGGCTAGCCAAGAGCCTAGGTGCTCCTGCACCATACTCCCCTTGCAAAATGAAACTAAGTGCCATTAGGAGACAAGAGTGCCAAATAAATTCCTAGCTTCTTCAAGTTGTTCTCTTCTATCCATTGATCCTCTAATTCAAGTAGAGACTTCCACTTCATAAGGTGCTCCATGTAGACCCCATGCCTAGTTTGTTTCTTCACCCTTGAGTCTAGTATCTTCTCAACTTGGGGCTTCATTTGGACTGGTATTTTGAGGTCTTTGACACTAACATGGAAATATGGAATATTTTATTCTTCTTTCACATCAGTTCCTTTGTATCTAACCAAGTCTTGGACATTGAAAACCAAAGATATGGATGGGTCACTAGGTAGGCATATTTGTATGCATTTGAGAAATACTTGGCTAGAACCTTACATGGTCCAACTCTTCTCATTTGGAGCTTCTTGGGTATGCCCTTCTGAAGACTTTCCTTCTTGAGGTGTTCCATCACCCAATCTCCTACCTCAAATTGTAAATCCTTTCTCCTTTCATCAACTCTAGTATTCACCTTTTGATTGGCTTCTACCAATGTCCTCCTTACCTATTCATGTACCTCTTGTATAGATTGAGGAAAATCATCAGATGACCACTCACTCCCCCTTGATTACCAAGTTCTCTAAGTTCACACACACCTCTTGGGTGCATGCCATAGACCACTTCAAATGGGCTCTTGCTGATAGACCTATTTATGTTGTCATTGTAAGCAAATTTAGCTTGTGGTAACACCTGGTCCCACGCTTGTCCATACTCCTTTGTAAGACATCTTAAGAGGTTTCCCAACACTCTATTTATCACCTCTATTTTGCCATCTATTTGAGGATGATAATCTAAACCAAATGCAAGGTTGGTGCCTAGTCTCTTACACAAAGTCTTCCAGAAGTGCCCCATAAACTTCACATCCCTATCTGACACTATGCTGATTGGTAGCCGGTAGGCTATGAATCCTTACCACTTCTTTCAAGAAAAGATGTGCTATATAGATGGCATCATGTGTGGTCTTATATGGTATAAAATGGCTCATTTTACTAAACTTATCAACCACCACAAAGACACTATCAAAACTAGTAGTAGTCTTAGGCAAGCCTACTATAAAATCCATACTTAGACACTCCCATGGCCTATTAGGGATTGGTAAAGGCTGATATAACCCTGCATTGGTAGATGTACCTTTACCTTTTTGACAAATAATGCATTTCTCTATTAGAAATAGGAAATACTGAGAGGGGGGGGTGAATCAGTATTTCACAAACTTTTTCTTTTTCCCACTTATGGATATAACAGATTACTTTAGTGCATACAAAGATTATCAAGTTGATTAACAAACATAGCAATAAATAGAAAGAACTCATAACACATGATATGTTCTCAAGGAAACCCTAGCCAAGGGAAAAACCCAGTGGGGATGGTACCCACAAAGATCACTAATCAAAAGTATCTTGTTAGGGATATTGGACCCTATTAAGAGTCAATTTACAATATATAGTAGATCTGTCCTAGTTAAAGGACTTTAGGCCTTGTTAGAAGCCTTAACCCTGTTAGGAGTTAGATTACAAAACCTGATCACCAGCTGAGCTCACTGCCCAAACAGGTAATACAAAATGTTTCTGAGTATAGTATGGTACTACTTACAACTTTTCATCAATAGCCTTTGCTGCTATCACAATATACAACTATCGCAAGTTATCCTTTTCTTTCTTTTTACACATCACACACTTAACTTTTTCATTACATTTCAAGTATGCCTAATATATGAGTTATTAGAGAAAATAACTTTATATGGTCGGCTTCCAAAATATTTATCCAAGAGTAAACATCTAGGATGTTGTCCCTTCATAATGTTAAGTCATTATTTTGACAAGCAAAAATAATCCCTTAACTCTTTCGCTAATACTGTCTCCAAAACTGTTCTATCTACAAAAACTGTCTTCGGTAAACTTTGAATAACTTTCTCTGTACTACTCCAAATTTTTTGTGCACTAAAATGGGGTATCCTCATACTCTATAGAAGCTTTAGTTAACTGTGCAAACAAAAATATTGCTCCAGTGGATGTCACCAACTAAATCTTCATCGGGTGCTCTGTCAAGATCACTGTATCCATACTTAGACAATTTCTTCCTTCAACTTGCCATACTTGCATTCCAGATTCTATGCTCTCAATAGAGATCATATGTTTCCATAATGACAACATCTATGCATCCACATTAGCCAAATTACCAACAATCTCCCCCTTTGTCATTGGTGGCAACATATGGGAAAATTGGCTAAGTGTGCAAACAAAACTTCAAAGTATTTACACAAAATTGTGGCCAAATGTTATACAAAACATATACAATATTGTACTCCATAGAATAGCTCCCCCTATGAGTATCCTTCCTCAACATATTTTCAATTTTTTGCTATCTCTCCCCCTTTGACAACAATGACAAAGATAGGGTGTACAAAAATTTCAAAAAAAAACTTGATACCTTGTTATTAGCTATTGCAAAGTTGGTAGGCTTGCAACACAGTCGCCAAACTCTGACTTCCATGATTCAAAATCGTTCTCCAATATCTTCCTGATGGATTCAGAAACATTGAGTAGAGTACTCAATCTGTATGTTGCTGTCTGACAAGCTTGTAGGGAATTAAAGCTAAACTTCTGAAAAGATGTCTTTGTTGAAAGACGCTGCTCAATTTGGTCTTCAACAATTGAGGTCTTGATTGAGATATGCTCTCTCAAGATGTTGATCCTGATCATCTTTCTGTTCTTCTCCTCTGCTAACATTCTGATTTCATCATTTAACTTCCTTATGTTCTTCTATATAGAACTTATCTTTACATTTGGGCTTGTCAAGGTATTTGTTTCAGCTATAATTGCATCTATCTTCTCTTTGATCTTCTTATCTTCTTCAGTTGTTAGGATTTTTGATTTTGTGCATTGTATATACAAACTCTTTCTAGTCTCAAAATGTTTCCTCAAATTCTTTATGCATACATCCAAATTACCAATATCATTTTGAATATTTAAACTTAAATTTTGTTGCATTTTTGCTTCAAAGGCTTCCTGAACTTTTATTCTATCAATATCCTTTAAGTTAGAAAATTCAGAGTCAAAAGAGTTTATTACTATTTTAGCTTTCTCAAGTGGATCCAATTCAAATACCTTAGTGCTGATCACACTCTCAAGTTTCTTTGTCAAAACTCTAACTTTTCCTTCAAGGTCCTTCACTTTCTTATTCTTTCCAATAATTTTATTAAGAGATGTGATGAACTCAAGCTGATCATCATCTTCAACCTCTTTTCCAAGGTCTTCAAAAATTGAACCAATTTGTCTCTTCTTACTGTCAGGTGCACTAGGGGTAGTGACCTCTATCAAAATTTGTTTACCTTTAACTATCTGCTCTACTGGAACTGATTCTGATACAGCTAGTGCTTCCACTAGCTCTGTATCCTTTTCTGATTCTGTAATCTTCTCTTTCTCTTCTAAAGCCAAATTGTCAACAATGTTTCTTAGATCATGAAATACTACATCATCTGAATCTAGTGTCACTTTGGTTCCTTCAATGTCCATTGATTCTTTGCTGATATTGATATGTGAAGAAGATGGGACTTCTTCAATACCAACTTCCTTTGCATGCAGTTCCTTTGATTGCTTCTGCTGAGGATCTGATTCAACATGCTTTCCTGCAACTATATCTACAAGAACTTGCATTACTGCTTGCTCAATCTCTTTCTGTACTTTCTCCTTTTTGCCTCCCATTATAAGGATTGTTCTTCTCTTAGTTCTCAATAAAGTTCCAAGAGGCTTCAAGAATCTCTTCAAATGATCTTCATCCTCAACTTTACAGAATTGTCTGATTACATGTTCTCTCATCTTTATGTCCTCTTCTTGTGCTCTTTGTTTTCTATTCACAAGTCTGTTATACAAATCTTTTGGGATCTTACCATGAATAGTGCTAAGTTTCTTATCTGTCAAAATCATATGTGTAATCATTGCATTTTCAAAATTCAATCTATCAAATTATCCATATAGATCATAGAATTTATTTATCTTAGTGAAGTCTCCATGCTTCAATATATCTTCATTAACTCTTGCAATTCTTGGTTTCCAAGTTTTCTTCTTGATTGAAACTTCATCATCTTTAATTTCTGCTACTTTTCTAAGTACAGGTGGTACAATCACTTTCTGTCTCTTGCTGGGTCCTGTTGCACTCACTTTTAATCTTTTGCTAGAAATAGGAGAAAAAGATTTATCTCCTTCATCTTTTTTAGGTGCTTCAACTTTTACCTTTACTACAATAGGATCAATAGGGTCTGCACTAGATGCCACAGGTGGAATTACAAGATTTTCACTTTGCTTCAAGGCTTCTGAAGTCTTCTTAGCTATGTCAAACTCATGACTTGACATACCTGATTCTTTCAGTATTTTCTTCATAGTAGATTCAACTCTCCTACTAGATTGCTTCTTTTCTCTCAAACTTATTGTAGAGTTGAAATTCTCTTCATAGGTTCCAAACCTATTTGCATGACCATCCAACTCACGTTTTAACAGTCTATTCACATATCCTACTATTTCTGCTTCAGATATTTCATAGCCAAGAGGGTCTATGAATTCCATTCTAGGCTCAACTACTTCAATGTAGGTGAAATCAGTGTCTACCATAAAAAAAATGTCATCTTTATGCTTTTCAACTAAGGATTGAGGAATCCTTGATTTGTTCTTAACAATATTCTGAAAAGTCTTTAATACAAGCTTCACACTGTCATTGACTTTATCAATTAGGTGCTTCATGTAGATTGATTTTATTCTTTCCATTATGTTCACATTGTCACTCCAATCAATTGTGTAAGGAAATCTTCTCAAAATATGGAAAAACATATAGGTTATCAGAGATGAAAACCTAAACTGTGTGTACTTAGCCTTCTTAATCTTTTCTAAGTTCTCAAATAACTAAATTTTCAAAATTTCACATAGGTCTACTTGTTTCTTCTCAATACACATAAGATAAGCTACATGAACCATTCCTGTAGCCATGTCATCTTCCCTTGAACTACCACAGAATTTAGTTGTTAGGATCTTACAAAGGTACCTAACATCATCTTGCTTAATCTTACTTATCGTAATTCCTCTACCATTATAACTAGATCCAGTGTTGTCTAAAAAAATCTTTCTCATATTCTTTTCATTCAGTGGAATCTCTCCAACTTTTGATAATCCAGTAACATCATGAATTAGATTGGCAGTTATATCAATAACTCTATCCTCCATCCATAATTTCCCATTGTGGATTCTACTTAAAATGATCTTGGTACATTCCTCATCATTAAATTCATAATTCATGGAATAATTGATAGTTTCATTATTCCCTAGGTGCCCATAAGCTGGTTTAACTGACATGTCTTGATTATACAATTTCCTGTAATCATCACTAAAATCTGCATCTCCCAAAGTTTCAAACTTGCAACCTAAATATCCTTTAACATTCTCAATGTGTAATACTCCATCTGGTACGGATGATAGTGCTAGTTTGTCATCAATTTCAGTTGGTTCTACTGGTTCTTTCTTAATCTTAGGTCTATTCTTATCCTTAACATTATGAACCATAGAAATATCCATCTTACCAACTGATTAAAGGTCAAAAAATACCTCAACTTTGCAAATCTAGGGTTTCGGTATGATCGTCGCTGCAAACTGCTTCCAAACTTCTTCAAATCATCCTCAAATCACTTTTTCTTCTTTCAAATCTCTTTTCAATCACTTTTTAATCATGATAACTTTGATTTCAACCTTATAACACTTCACATTAACTCGATCTGACATCGCATTCATTTATTTTGCCGCTAAAACCTTAAAAAACTGATTCTGCAAACCTGCAACCATAAAAAATTTTGCGACCTCGCAAAACATGATATTTTCTTTTGCGCACTTAACCATAGCATTAGTACAACATAAAAAACCTATATCTAACTACGCAAAACTTAACTCATTCAAATTCCTAATCTACACTAATCCTAAGTCCTAAACTACAGAAACTTACATAATTTAAGTACTTAAAGAAGGGTCAGGTAAAGATTCATCCTTACCATTAGTTACATTACCTTCCTAACTAATTTCAGTGCTGAATATACCTCCTTGATCTGTGCCTTTATCAAATTTTACTTCATCTTTATTGCTATAGCTACCTTTCTCTTTGTTTCCTGCATTTTCATTCCTTCTTGCATTGTTCCTAGGGTTAGGGTTATGATGATAACCTCCGTTGTTCATTCTAAAAACTCTTGCTGAGTGTCCAAACTTGTTGCATATCTGACAAATGATTCCATTGTTTCCAAATCTTTATCCTTGCTGGTTAATCTATGACCTGTAATTTCTAGCAATATGTCCTACTTTGTTGCATCTAAAACATACTACCACTTTTCTTTGATTCATTTCTTCAATAGATTTCTTATTTGCATTGTTAGTATTCCCAATCATTCTATCATAATTATTCAAAATTACTTTAGGTCTTCTACATTCATTAGCTCTGTGTCCAAAACTATGACAATTATAACAATGTCCATTAAGAGGTTTAAATTGCTTACCTATGCAATCTCTCTTCATGTGCCCAATAGTATTACAAGAAAAAAATCTACCTTTGAATTCTCTTTGCATACCTTTAGATGATTCTTCCTATTTTGATTCTTCTTGCTTTGATTCTTCTTTCTCTCTAGGTGGTTCTTCTTTAGGTGGATCTTCCAATGTGTTCTCATCTAGCTTCATTTCCTCCACTCTTTTAGATGTCTTCAGATTTGGCTTCTTACTTTCATGGTTTGTTCTAAACATACTAAATCCAGATCCAGTCCTATCAAAGAATGGTTCTTCAAAAGAAATTTGTTTTTCAGCCTTATCACTATTTGAATATAGCCTTTCAAGTTGTTGTTTAGATTGAGTTAATTCACCTTTCACAATTTTATTATACTTCTCAAATTCCACATACTGCAGTTTTACTTTTTCAGATTCGGATGTTTCCTTTTCAAGTCTTGATCTTAGATCTTCATTCTCAATTTTGAATTTTTCATTATCAGATCTCAAATTTCCATCTTTCATACTAAGCTTCATATTTACTATCTTCATCTCATGCTTAAGGATCTCATTTTCATTTTCTAATTCATCATGATCTTCAACAAGCATATCAGATTTCTTTTCAGATTTCAGATCTTCAATCTTACCTTTTAATTTGTCAATAGCATTCTTTGCATCTTCATATTTTCTTCTTAAAGAGTTTCTTTCATCAGTAAGCATATCAATCTGTTCAAGAGCTTCTTCAAGATTCTTCTGAAGTTGATCCATATCCATAGAGATCTTACTCAAGCTGCTAAGCTTTCCTTGAATGTTCCTTCTCGGAGTAACTGTGCTCTGATACCAATTGTTAGAAATAGGAAATACTGAGAGGGGGGGGGTGAATTAGTATTTCACAAACTTTTTCTTTTTCCCACTTATGGATATAAAAGATTACTTTAGTGCATACAAAGATTATCAAGCTGATTAACAAACATAGCAGTAAATAGAAAGAACTCATAACACATGATATGTTCTCGAGGAAACCCTAGCCAAGGGAAAACCCCAGTGGGGATGGTACCCATAAAGATCACTAATCAAAAGTGTCTTGTTAGAGATATTGGACCCTGTTAAGAGTAAATTTACAATATATAGTAGATATGTCCTAGTTAAAGGACTTTAGGCCTTGTTAGAAGCCTTAACCCTGTTAGGAGTTAGATTACAAAACCTGATCACCAGCTGAGCTCACTACCCAAATAGGTAATACAAAATGTTTCTGACTATAGTATGGTACTACTTACAACTTCACATCAATAGCCTTTGCTGCTATCACAATATACAACTATCACAAGTTATCATTTTCTTTCTTTTTACACATCACACACTTTTTCATTACATTTCAAGTATGCCTAATATATGAGTTATTAGAGCTAATAAATTTATATGGTCAGCTTCCAAAATATTTATCCAAGAGTAAACATCTAGGATGTTTTCCCTTCATAATTTTAAGTCATTATTTTGAAAAGCAAAAATAATCCCTTAACTCTTTCGCTAATACTGTCTCCAAAACTGTTCTGTCTACAAAAATTGTCTTTGGTAAAATTTGAATAACTTCATCCGTACTGCTCCAAACTTTATGTACACTGAGATGGGGTATCCTCATACTCTGTAGAAGCTTCAATTAACTACACAAACAAAAATATTTCTCCAATGGATGTTGCCAACTAAATCTTCATCAGGTGCTCTGTCAGGATCACTGTATCCATACTTAGACAATTTCTTCCTTCAACTTGCCATACTTGCATTCCAGATTCTGCGCTCTCAATAAAGATCATATGTTTCCATAATGACAACATTTATGCATCCACATTAGCCAAATTTCCAACATTGCTCTACATACCTCCTAACATCTCTTGGCATCTTGGGCCAATAGTAAAACCTTTGCACTAGTTCCAATGTCTTATTCAAACCAAAGTGTCCACTAAGGCTCCCATTATGTTTTTCTTGTATAAGGTTCTCTCTCATTGAACCTTTGGGTACACATAGCTGGTTACCCTTAAATAAAAAACCATTCTACAATGTGTAGTCAACAAACTATTATAATTTAATCTTTCCTTGGTAAATATATGTAATTAAAGGATAAACCAAGGTATCCTATTTTGTATTTTTCCTCTAGTCCAAGTAGGAGGACATGTCACTTTTATGTAATTCTATTAATAAGGAAATTAGATATTTCTCCTTAAGAGGAATCTCACATTTTTCACACATACAATATGAATGTGGCATTCATTTGAGATGGGAGTTACATGCAAACTCCTCCACTCATCTCTACTTAAGAGATGCCTCTCACACACTTGCTCAATAATCTTCTCTCTTCTCTCATTCTTGGTCTCCATATTGTAATGAGCCTTGTGCTCCATTTCTCTCTTCTTCCTTGGCTTTGAGCCTCATTCATATATTCACAAGGGGTTTTTCTTTGCTTTTCCCCTTTCAAAAATCTTTGAGTTCTTGTTGTTCTTGGAGCACTTTGTTGATCTTGTGGCTTGATTCTTTGAAGCATTTCCTCTCTCTCACTCTTGGTGATCTTGGTAAAATCATTTCATGCACTCACACTTGGGTTCTTTCCTTTTCTCTACTATTTTTATTATTACTTCTAGGATGATATCAGAGCTGGTTTAACCCTTGTTTGTTGAGTGTTGCATGTAGGGAAATCTGAAAGATATTTCAGTTGTGAAGGAGAGTTTTTTTAGTCTAACTTTTTGTTGCAGGGATTTCTTTTATTCTCTTTGCATATCTAAGTTTATTCATATATCTTCAAGTTTTTTTAAGATTTGACTTTTTCTAGATGGCTTGCCACCAGAACTAAGTTCATTCAAATCTATATTCAGTCTTTTTTCTCTCTAACTTTATGCAGGCTTTATCTATGTTTTTTTTTTCAGATTTCTTTATATCTCTAATATATATATATATGATGATCAAGTTATCAACAATCTACTAAAGACATTTGATGATCAAGCTATCAACAATCTACTGAAGACTCTTTCAAAAGAAACATCTCAAAATTACTATAAATATTTGGGTGTGATACCCATTGATCTCATCTCCCCAAGTAAAGATTAAAAGGGGGGTGTTATAATTTAATCTTTCCTTGGTAAATATATGTAATTAAAGGATAAGCCAAGGTCTCCTATTTTTTATTTTTCCTCTAGTCCAAGTAGGAAGACATGTCACTTTTTTATAATTCCTTTAATAAGGAAATTAGATATTCCTCCTTAAGAGGAATCTCACATTTTTCACACACACAATATGAATGTGGCATTCATTTGAGATGGTAGTTACATGAAAACTCCCCCACTCATCTCTACTTAATATATTTCTCTCACACACTTTCTCAATAATCTTCTCTCTTTGCTCATTCTTGCTCTCCATATTGTAATGAGCCTTGTGCTCCATTTCTCTCTTTTTCCTTGGTGTTGAGCTTCATTCATATATTCACAAGGGGTTTTTCTTTGCTTTTCCCCTTTCAAAAATCCTTGAGTTCTTGTTGTTCTTGGAGCACTTTGTTGATCTTGTGGCTTGATTCTTTGAAGCATTTCCTCTCTCTCTATGATCTTCATAAAATCCTTTCATGCACTCACACTTGGGTTCTTTCCTTTTCTCTACTATTTTTATTATTATTTCTAACACAAACTCACTATTAAAGTGATTCTCAAACTCATCACATACCTTATATGCCTTGGAGAAGTCCTCATCCTCCTTGTAGAGTTTCTTAAATCTTTCCAGACCAATGCTTTGAAGCTAGATTTCTTGGATAGTTAGCAACCTTTGGCTTAGTGCATTAGCTACCTTATCGGTAAGACCCTTCTTATGTTTAATGGTAAAGGTATAGGCTTGGAGAAACTCCATCCACTTGATGTGTTGATGACTTAGCTTATCTTGAGTGTTGATGTAGCTTAATGCTTGATTATCTCTATAGACTAAAAACTCCTTAGGCAATAGGTAGTGCCTCCACTTCTTGAGTTCTTAGATCAATTCATAGAGCTCCAAATAATATGAGGAATACCTTGATTTAGCCTCATTCAATCTCTCACCAAAAAATGCAACCGATCTTCCTTCTTGGTTCAAGACTGCTCCCACTTCTATGTTCCTTGCATCACATTCCACTATAAATAGCTTGTCAAAGCTTGGTAGGACTAGGATAGGCTGATTTTCCACTCTTTGTTTCAATTTTTCAAACCCTTCTTGAGCTGGCTTGGTCCACACAAACTTGGACTTACCTCCTCCTTTGATAGTATTGAGCAAAGGTGCACATATCTCACTAAATCCTCTTATGAAATTCCTATATAATTGACCTAATACATGTAATCTCCTCACTTCTGTCCCTATTTTAAGAGTGGGCCAACTTAGTATGGCTTCTACTTTACATGGATCCATCTTAAGGTCACCTTGAGACACCACAAAGCCTAGGTAGACTAGTTCTTGTTTGAGGAATTCACTCTTCTCTAGATTGATGGCTAGTTTCTTCTCATGTAATCTTCTTAGGAAAACATCTACATGCTTCATGTGTTCCTTCTTGGTCTTGCTAAAGATGAGAATATCATCTAAGTACACCACAATAAACCTACCTATGTAATACTTTAGGACCTCATTCATTAATCTCATGAATGTACTAGGTACATTTGTAAGCCAAAGGGCATGACTAAACATTCATAAAGACCCTCATTAGTTTTGAAGTCTGACTTCCACTCATCCCCTTCCTTCATCCTAATTTGGTGATACCCACTTTTAAGATCACTTTTGGTGAAGTATTGAGACCCCCCAAGACTATCCTGTTGGAGATTTGTCAACAGGCCAATACTGATTGTATGTTTGTCATTGATGAAAACATATGAAAAGTAGCATTTGCGGAAGTCTTATGTAGTAAGCTTTTAGTATATGAAGCATGGACATGATATTAGCATGATATCATGGGCACAAAGGTTAACTGTTAGTACAGACAGTTATATAGCATCTGGTGTCAATAGTATTCCTAACAGAGTAATAGATAGTGTTCTATGTATGGTTGTCCATATAGTTATCATGAAACCTTGTGCACTTGCATATATGTTGAAGACATGTTAGTGATGTTTTAGTTATGGATGTATAGTTTTTTTATGAGTAGAAGTGAAGTTATGCAGTAGGTATTCACCAGTAATAGTTTCATGTGTTTATTCAGAAGAGCTGATAGAGATTTTATTGGTTCTTGAGTTGCACCTATATTTAAGGTATGCACCACCCTTGGATTTAAGATTAGAGAAGAGTTATTGATGTTTAGTTAAGATTTCATGAGTTAATTCAGCTTACAGAGAAAGATCCAGTTGTTTTGGTAGAGCCGACAGTGTGCTACATGCGTCTACAATTATCTTATTGGACAGGTCCCAAAATATGTTGTATGCATAGTAGAGCTGACATAATGTTTATTGGAGTTTTTTATGTTTTCTCTAATATGATTTTAAGGTGGTTCTAATAGGCTGACTTGATTATATCATTTAGAGGAAAGATATTTATAAGCAGTCATTTGTGATTACTTGAGGGTGGTTCATGGTTGATTAAGTAGAGTAGAGCAGAGTGTGGGAAGTGTTGAGACATTAGAAGAAGGTCTATGTGACCAAGTAAAGTACTTGTGCTATTCATTGGAAATGATCCAGATAGCAAGTCAAAGTGTAGTTCACCAAGATCTAGATATAGTGTGTATCTATTATTCAAAAGGTTTTAGCCTTCACCCCTTTGAGCAGTGAGCTCTCGAACAATGCATCCTCTTCCCTAATAGGGGAAATTGTAAAAGACTCCTAACAGGGTCCGACCCTTGACCAAGTCTACTGTACTGAATATATTGTAAAACAACTCCTAGTAGGGTTAAGGATCTTCTAACAAGGATCATTATAGACTAGTACAGAATATTAGTGGGTATCAAGTCCCACCCCAGGGTTTTTACCTATTTGGGTTTCCCCATAACCAAAATATTGGTGTTGTGTTCTTGTGTTCTTTCATTGTGTTTATGCTTTATGTTTAAGTATACTTAATTGGATAAAGAATTGAATCTTGTAGATAATTGATTCACCCCCCCCCTTCCCTCTCAATTATCTCTTGGGACTATTCCTAACAATTGGTATCAGAGCCAAGTGCCTTAGAGAGAAATTTTAACTTCTTGAGGTTGATCAAATGGCATACTTTAGGAAAGAAATTCTGAAGTTCGATGGAGAGAATTATCTTAATTGGAACAACAAGATGATGACCCATCTGTAGTGCATTGGTTTTGAAGTTTTTGATGTAACTATCAAAGCAACCAAGATACCTACCCTAGAAGACCTTACACAGGATGATGCTACTGATAGGAAAAAGGAATTGTTTCATCAGAATGCTATAGCTAAAGAAGTTCTTATCAGCACCCTATCTGATGGTGAGTTTTAAAAAATAAAAAAGGTAGATACAACCCACAAAATATAGAAGCATCTAGAAGACATATTTGAAGGAGACAAACAAGTAAAGGATGCATGTAGAAAGAAATGGAAGAAAAGATACAATGCATTAGAGATGCTGCCTGAGGAAAATATCAGAGCTTACAATCAAAGGATAAATGAAGCAGTTGTTGGAATCATAAGCAATGGTGGAGAGATTTCAGAGGAAGACATTATGGACACGTTAATGACTACTCTCACTCCTGAATATGAAAGAAAGATCAACATCCTTGATGAGACCATGCATCTTACATCTAATTTCAAGAGAGAGACTTTGATTAGCAAAAGTCTCAACTTTTGAGATCTCAAGATTGAAGATAGAACCAAAGAGTGAGACAGCCTTCAAAGCAACAGTTCATGGTAAGAAATCTACAAACACTTCTGGTAATTTTGATGATGATGATGAAGAGAAAACACCAGATGATTTCATTGCTATGATTTCCAAAAGAGAAAAGAAAGGAAAAGGAAAATATGAAGGTCAATTACCATTTAAGTGCTTTTCATGTAATAAGATTGGTCACTTTGCATCTAAGTGTCCTACTAGAGCTAGGAAGTTCAAAAAAGATTACAAGCCTAAGTATTCTAAGGAATGCTACTATGCTGGAGATGGAGTTTCAGATGAAGAATCTGGTGAAGAATAAATTGGATTCATTGCTATTATAGACAAGATGAATAATAAGATAGTTCATGAAGATAAGAAAGAGAATCAAGAGCTAGCATTGATTTCACAAGCTAACATAAGGACAGACTAGATTATAGATAGTGGTTGTTCACATCACATGACAGGTGATAAAGCCAAGTTTGTTCATTTGGAAAAATACAATGGTGGTATGGTCAGATTTGTAGACAACACTCCTAAACCAATAGTTGGTAGAGGATCCATCACTTTGGATGGAAAGAATAGTACTGATGATGTTCTTTATGTTGATGGTTTGAAACATAACCTTCTTAGTGTTGGAAAGTTACCTGGAAAAGGCTATTAGTTGGAGTTCAAAGATGACAAATGCATCATTAAAAACAAATATGGTCTTATGATTGCATTAGGCTCAAAGACTAGAGGTAATGTTTTCCAACTCAATTCAGAAGCAAGTTGTTTTATTGCTAAAGTTGATGACTGTTGGTTGTGGCATAAAAGACTATGTCATATCAATTTTGATAACATAGTAAAGATAAACAATGAAAAGGAAGTAAGAGATCTACCTAGCATAGCAAAGCCAGTTGATACTATATGTAGGGAATGTGTAATGGGGAAACATGTGAGAAATTCATTCAGGAGCAAGCAAAATTCAACTAGGATTCATATTCATTATGGATTTTGCATTCTATATCTTCCATTTAACTTCATTTCTACTCTGATATAGAATCTTCTGGTTGCAAACAAGTCATCCTTCTTCCACCAACGAGTCATTCCATTCAAGAAAGACCATGTCTAATGCTATCAATGCACAAAAAAATAGGGAGACAATTGCTAGACTGCGGTCTAACTTAAAAAGAAAAGGTCATGGAAAATGTTATTGTCCTTGCAAAATTTGTAAGGTCTTAAAGACTCGAAGATATCTAATCAAAATAGCTAAGGAACATTGTAGGCAACATGGTCACATTGAAGGGGGAAATGAATTTCATCCATTGGTATGTATTTTAATAATTTATAAAATACATAAGATATGATTTGATGATGACATCATGGTCATGGTTAATATAAGGTCATCATTTTCATATAGATCAACTTCCCTGGGTTTCATGTTATGGACCATGACAATCTGGAGAATGTGGATTTCCAAATGAGGGAACATAGAGGTGTGAGTATAGAAGTAGAAGGTAATGATCCCATGGAAGAAGACCCCAATGATGAAGAAGATCATGATGATCAAGATGATCATAATGATCAAGATGATTTTGATGATGATGATGTTGACGTAGACCTTGATATACCTATACTTGAGAAGGCAAACGAGCCCCTATATGAAGGCTCCCAAACAACTCTTCTTGCCATTGTATTGTTGTTGGTGAACTTAAAGGTTATGAATGGTTTATCCAATGTAGCAATGACACGTAGGTTAAGGTATGTCATCTTTTTTCATTATTTTAGTCATAATTCCCTTACAATTAACATTGGGTGAATCATGTAGCAATTAATAATCTTTAAATTAACAAATTACATTTTTGGTCGTAGGTTGATAGGTGAGTGTTTTTTACCACCATCAAACATTCTACCTCACTCGTACTGAGAATTATCTACCATTATGAAAGATATTGGAATGGAGTATCAAACAATGCATGCATGTCCAAATGATCATATTATATATCATAAACAACATGAATTTGCAACAGAATGCCCTATTTTTCATATTAGTAGATATCAATCAGATCAAATAACAAAAAAGGTGCCTTGCAAGGCTCTTTGGTTTATTCTCATTATTCCACGTCTGCAATGATTATTTAGGTGCAATAGCTTGGCACAATTTATGGATTACCATGCATGCAATAGAAGTCGAGATGACATTACGCGAATGTCTATGGATGGTTCAACATTTAAGGAAATAGAGGAAAAATGGCCACACTTTAAAGAAGAACCATGTAATCTCAAGCTTTCATTGGCAGCAGATGGTGTCAATCCGTTTGGAGAGATGAGATCTACTTACTCGGTGTGGTCTATTTTTGTTATCAGCAATAACATTCCTCCTTGGATGTCCATAAAGAGAGAGCACATAATGTTGGCACTGATTGTTCCAAGTATTTTTTCATTTAATAGTCATCTAAATTAATTTATTATAAATAATCCATCAAAATGGTCATAATAATTATGTAATATTTTTGTTCATTCAACTAGGTAAGTACCAAGTTAAAGATATCAATGTATATATTGAGCCCCTTATCAATGAGTTGATGGTGTTATGGTATGGGGTCACTATGTATGACATCTCTAGACCAATAGGACAAAGACAATTTCAATTCCATGCAATGCTTGTATGGACAATACATGATGCCCCTAGGCTAACACATTTTTGTGGTATGTTCTCTTCTTAACACCTATTTTTTGGTATGTTATAGTGCTAACACAAAGTTAAAATATTTAATCCAATTATACATGGTCTTGTAGGTCTTTAGACAAAGGGAAAATTTGCATGTCCAGTTTGTGGCCCAAAGACTAAATCTCGTCATTCAAAAAGTTTAGGAAAGTAGGTTTTCGATGAGAATAGACACTTTCTCCACAGAAATCATAAGTACCAAATTATCAAAAAACATCTTTTCAATGCGAAAGAAGAGACTACATCAAAGCCACGGAGAATGAAACCTCACCTATGGAAGTTGGCATACAATAAAATAAATCGTCGAGTTAATGTCATTCCATCTGATGGTTTTTGTTTCAAATTTATATTTTGATATTGTGTTTTGTTTACTGATGATGTAATTGATGCTTGTGAAGGTCGTTAAGGCAATAATGACCAACTTCCAAAAGGACTAAAAATTTATCCTACACATTTTAGTAGGTTTTTGTACTATGAGAAACTCTCAATCGTGCATTTGTTTGATCCTATGCATATTGGAAAGAATGTAACAAAGACATTATGGAAAATCTTGGATGGAAGGCGTGACAAAGACAAAATTGTCAAAATTTGTAGTGACATTGAAGAATCCAACCATGCAATGAAAAATGTCATTTGATCAAATAACAATGGAGACCAGATTGATATAAGTTCCCTTAGTTGGTTATTGTCAGAGCAATAGAGCAATGCTATAAAAGAAGTCATAAAAAAAAATATGATTTCCCACAGGATTTGCTCCAAACATAAATGATCTCATATCAAAGAAAAGTGAATTTGGGCTAGGGATGAAAACACATGATTGGCATACATTTATTAAGGTAATTCATGTTATTTTGTATTCACTATATATTTGTATACTGCATGTAGTTTTCATTGCACTCTTTTATAAAATATTGATAAGGTCATTTTACAAATATTGCAGTACGTTCTACCTCTATCTCTCCCACACCACTTCACCAACTATGTTAAACAAGTTATATATGATCTTGGAAAATACATGAGGTGGTTGTCATCAAAAGAAATCAATAAAGAAGATATAAAATATTGGAAGAGAAAAATTTCTCTTCTTATGTGTGAAATACAAAAGTGTCTACCTTCAAATTTTTTCAATGCACAAGAACACTACCTCATACATCAAGTTGAGGAGATTGAATTGTGTGGACTTGTACCAACTAGGTCAATGTGGATGGTTGAGTGGCACTTGAAATTTTTGAAAGGCTTTGTTCGATAGAGATCACATCCTGAGGGTTCTATGGTGGAGGGATATATGGTATACTAGACCATGGTGTACATTAGTGAATATCTTCCTAAGTTTGCAGCAAAGATCCATGTAGATCATATTTGGGATCCCAAGTCCATTAAAAAATTTGAAGGGGAGTACTTGATGGGAAAAGGTAGATTGAGAAAAGTGAGAGGTAAATATAAGATGTTATTGCAGTTAATTAATTCTTATAAATCTTCAATATAAGTTATTTATAATTGATGTATTTTTTTATATAGTTGGTCGAGAGTGGGATGCAATACATTTGTATATTGGGAACAATCTTGATTGGATGATGGTATGGATTGAACGATGTCAACAAAATGGTTTCTCATTAACATGGGAAGGTGTTGCTTCATTGGTTAGAGAAGCTCATCGTAATGGAGATTCCAATGTTACACCAGTGGTAATTGATCTAGCATATGGTTTAAGAGGTAGAGAGGTACGTACAAATTTATTAATGATCATGACTCGTATGTTTCATATCAAATCCTTTGAGAAATGAGCTCTCAGATAGTGTGTCCTCTCCCCTAACAGGGACAATTGTAAAAGACTCCTAACAGGGTTTGACCCTTGACCAAGTCTACTGTACTTAATATATTGTAAAGAAACTCCTAACAGGGTTAAGGATCTTCTAACAAGCATCATTATACACTAGTATAGAATATTAGTGGGTATCAAGTCCCACCAGGGTTTTTACCTATTTGGGTTTCCTGGTAACCAAAATATTGGTTTAGTGTTCTTGTGTTCTTTCATTGTGTTTATGCTTTATGTTTAAGTATACTTAATTGGATAAACAATTGAATCTTGTAGATAACTGAGTCACCCCCTCCCTCTCAGTTATCTCTTGGGACTATTCCTAACAAATCCATGAGGTCTTCTATTCTAGGGATTGGAAACCTATATCTAATGGTTATCCTATTGATTGCCCTAGAATCAATACATAACATCCACTTAGCCCCCTTCTTTGGTGCCAAAACCACTAGGACAACACATGGGCTAATGCACTTTCTTATCAAACCTTGATCAAGAAGTTCTTGAATCTACCTTGCAATCTATTTGTTTTGGTCCGGGGTCACTTTATATGTTTTTTTGTTAGGCAAAGATACACCAGGTACAAATTCAATTTGATGACTAATTGCTCTTAGAGGAGGAAGGGTGGCTTGTGTCCCATCACTTATTATGTCTTTAAATTGATCCAATAGGTGCTATACTTATTTTGGCAATGTAGGGTGTACTACCTTGGTCTCTTCCTTGGGTTTTAAGACTATTGCTATTCCAACTCCTTCCTCTTCCTTGAGTTCATACAAGAAATCCTTCCCACTCATCAAAAGTACATTGAGATCACTTGAACTTGTAGCTCCTCCCTCCACAAGTGACTCTATTTTATAGGTCACTCCATCTTTCTTGAAGTTGTATATATTCTCCTTCCCATGGTAGAGTGCATCCCGTTCATATTTCCATAGTCTTCCTAATGGAAAATGACAAGAATCCATTGGTAGGATGTCACACAACATCTTATCTTGATAACCACCTATCATGAACTCCACCCACACTTGTTCATTCACTAGAACATTCTGCCCCTTGTTCAACCAAGTTACTTTGTAAGGATGAGTATGAGCTATCCTCACAAGTTTTAGCTTTTGGACTACTTCCTTTGAGATTATGTTATCAGTTGAACCTAAATCAATGATAACTTTACAAACTTTTCCAAGGATCTTACATTTGATCCTAAAGAGAGCCCTTCCATGCGTAGGTTTCTCCTTGAGTGGCTCTTTGAGTAGAACCCTCCTAAACATGAGATTCTCACCATGTTATGAATCCAAACTAACCTTAGGTGACTTCACACTACTCACTTCCTCTTGTGCATAAGCTATCTTATTCTCCCCTTGTGAGCTAGAAGCTTTGTTAGGGAACTTATAGGCAAGGTGGCCTAGTTGACCACAATGGTAGCACTTCATGTTTGAAAAGTGTGACCCTCTACTAAAGCTACTTGATCTCCCTCTTCCACAATATAAGACGCCACATCCATCTCCTTTTTTCTGAGATTCTACCTCTTCTTATGCATTTAGATCTCATGATCCTCTGGTAGGTAATTATCCTTGATCTTTGTGACCATAGCTCTCCAATTGGCTATGGTTCTTTTCCCCTCTCTTTCCCTCTCTTCTTGAAGGAACTTCCACCATGTTAGGGCTGGTCCCCTTAGCCTTGACTTGGCCACCTTCACCCTTTGTACCTCTGAGACACCTTCACACTTAAAGTGATTCTCCATCCCTTCAATCCACTCCATGACTAGCTCTAAATCCATCTTGTCAGTAAACAAGGGTATCCCCTCAAGTGCTTTACCTCCCAATGCCTTAATGGCTTTTAGGAAGGGTTCCTCTTATATAGGTGGGTCTAGTTCAGGGATGTAATCATCCTTAGCTCTGGTTTTGTCTTTTTCATCTTCAACTTCCAACTTCTCCTTCATTTTACCAGCTATCTCTGCCATGTTATCAAGCTTATCTTTCAAAGCTTCCACAGTCTCCTCTAGGATCCTATTTCTTTCTTTTTGTTCAACCACTTCTCTAGCCAATTCAAAATTAGTCACCAAGTGTTATCTCCAATGGATTCACTTCTTTCTAACATACACTTTCCACTTCCCAAGCCTTTTAAATGGCTTTGATACCAATTTGATAGGGAGGTCTTTTCTATCTAGTCCTATTCCACTTAGGACTTGCTCTAGGCCTTCTCTAGACCTATTCTATGGTTCTCTTATACCTTATTCACTGAGGGATTCTTGACAATCTCCTCCTCTCCACTAGACCTCACTACCAAGGTGTATTTCCCTTCCTTGTCCTTAATCTCCTTCACATGAACTTAACCATGGAATTCATTCTCTTACCAAAAAATTTCTATTTATTTGCAATTATGTTAGAAGGCTCCTTTTTCTTATTGTTTGATATATTTGAGGTGCTCCACCATCCAGCTATCTTCCCTCACAAGACGATCTCCAAAAATTAAGTGTAAAGTCCTATTAGGCCTTTGTAGGTCTCCCAACTCACTTTTCGGTGCATAACTCCACAACTTCTCAAACAATTGAAAAACTAATAATATATTCTGACACCCTTTTGGAAGTTCTCAAGGATTCTCAAGTTCTTGGGTCCTCAAGGAATTCATATTGTACCTTCCTACAATCAAGCCTATTTTCTAGGCCTAATTAGGTCTCGCTAGTTTTCAGTGAGGGTTTGATGTTTACACCTCTTTCTAGATTGGTCAAAGGCTCTCCTTCTTAGGATTGAGTCTTTGATCACTAAACTCCACTATTCTTCACTTGGATTGACTTACCCAATCCCCGAGCCTTCTCTCATTTGCTGGATCAATGTCAAGCTCTCTAACTAGGCATGCTCTGGCTTGCCTAGGGCTTGAATCCAAATTTCCTTCCACCACAAACCTAGCCATAATAATACATATTTACAAGGTATTTACAATACCCTAGTATTTTCAAAAAGGTTGTACAATTCCTTCCATGGGATTTCATGATAGGGCCATTACATTAACCTCTACTCTGAATACACCAGCAAACTAGTCATAGAGGAGGATTTTATTATCGCACCAAAAGAAAACCTAGCTACTCAAACTAGAACACAAAAAAAATTTAGACAATATAAAGAACTAATGCATGCAAAGGAAATGCTCTGGTCTAATCCATTGATGAAGGATAACCTAGCTTCTATTCACTGCTACGTTGTTACAGTCACATCAGTCAAATAAAAAATGAAAAATAAACTTATTTCTGAGATCCAACCCTATGTTTTGGTTGGAAAATTCCATATATAGCTTCATAAAACTGATCTAGGTCAGTTAGAAACCCCTAACTAACTCCTAGCTCTCGAACAGGCACTTTGACAAATTGTTGTCATGACAACTTTGCAAAATTGCAAAGTTTTTCATTGACAACTTTTGCATCTTTTATGACAACTTTTACCAAGTCATCCCAATAGGTCTCAAATGACCTCTAAGGCTATTTGATTACTCCTAGGACCATTACTTTTCTCATTTCTCCATTTTCCACAGTCAAACCTATGCTTTGATTGACTGACATATTCAAATGGCATATAAGCCAAACTTCTTAGGTCCCCTCAAACCTATCAAAGCCTAAGTAAAATATACTAGTAACCATCCTAATCCTATTGGATCTCTTCACACACTCACACTAGGGACTAAACTAAGTCCTTATTAGATAGTGACTTGGCTAAGGTCACTACAAGCCAAAACTAGGAGTTACACTAGCCAAGAGCCTAGGTTCTCTTGCACCATATCCAAATTGACATGATAAATGTACCTAATCCACCAAATAAAAATGATCAACATGCTCCAATTCAAATGCACCTAATTAATGCAATGGAAATACTCCATTTGAAATCAATGTGATGAATGTGCCTATTGAATTTGAAGAAGATACACCACTTCAAATTGATGAGATTAAGCACATAATGTACCTAATGTAAACCAAATGCATGCACATATATTAACACCTCCTAGAATAATTTGTAGAAAACCAAAATTTATAATTGACATTGATGAAAATATTGTGAGGCCTATGCATAATAAAATATCATAAAGAACTTGTAGAATGGTTAAATAAATTTGGAATAACTATTTTGAAAACTTCAACCAAAGTGGAAGATGCCAATTAGTTGTTGAAATGATTAAAAATATGAGATTTAGAGAGACAATGAGAATTTTGGGGTTAAGAACAGCTGAGAATAGTAGTGAAAGAACTATTATGATAAATCTATTTGATGCATACCAAGCCATTGGTATGAAAGCATGTACAAAATATGCTAATGTTACTTGACGTGTCCTCACATCAACCATAATGGGAAAGAAAATGAAAATATATCATTTAATAAGAAAAATAAGAAAGTCATTTAGGATAAGTAGAACAACATTATGCAATGCCTTAGACATGCAAGAGAAAATTGGGGATCCTAACAATAATTCTCTTTTGGAATTCTCGGTTAGACTCCCACGTAAGGATGAGGTTGTTGTTGATGCGCTAAGAAGGTTAATTCACAAATTTTTGCATGACAACACAAGGGTTTCACCCAACCAAAGAGATGTTTTTAGAAGGAAAATTGGAATTAGAAATCATGAGCCACATCCAAAACACTATTTAGACATGACTCAAATAGAATTTTATGAAAGGTTTCTTCAAAGATTTCCTCAGATTAAAATCAGCCAAATATTTTTTGAGATCATAAAACCATTTTATGTTAAGATAAATCATACACATAATATGTGTTTTTTTAGAGACCATGCTGAATTTTCCATGCATTATGATATTTATCATTATATATGTTGTACTTTGCACACTAATGATGTTTTGCAAAAATGTGGTCTAGAAGAACCTCCTAAGTCACTGAGATAATTTATTTAAAGTGTAAAATGTAGACAAGATGATGGGTGAATTTACTATAAGATGATGTGTTTGAAAGGATTTTGTCTTACATGGAGTGGTTTGCAATAGTTTCCTACATGCCTACATCTAGATATCACATATGAAATTGGCAGGACACTAGTTTCTATTAGAAAATACAAGTCAGTCACATATGGTGTTAAAGATGGAAAAGAATTAAAGAGGTGTGAGTTAGTGAAAAGGGATATATGCGTAGCTGATTTTATGAAGATGTTTCAAGAGAAAATAGTTTATGATTATACAATACTATTGTGTCTTTCATTGATTTTCCTTATAATTATACACTAAAACTTTGAAATGAAGTGTAACCTATGTATTACAACTCTACACAAGTTATAATTTTTGTACACATAGAATTCATGCATGCACATGACAACACATAGGAGGACATAAAGGTTATAAGAGAGTATCAATTCTATATCAATGATGATCGTACTCATTCCTCAAATTTTGTGCAAGGATTCTTTACAGTGTTCTATGATAGTTTAAGGGAAACATGTATAAGATACAATCAACACTTAATATGGTCAGACAATTGCACTGCACAATTTAAGAATGCAAGGATGTTCTACTGGTTGACTAGGATTCATGTGACAAGTGGTGTACAATATTTTTGGAAATTCACTGAGGCAGGGCTTGGAAAGGGAGAGAATGATGGTGGAGGAGCATGTATGAAAATATCTCTTATGAGAGAGGAATTGAAGTACAAAGGTGGTGTAGTGTTAATAGATGAAAAAACAATTATGCAATGGTGTAACTCTATGTTGGGACCAATTAATGCAAGTAATTCTATGGTTTATAGATATTTTTGGTTGATATGTGAACCTAACATTGAAAAATATCTAGATTTTTATACACTTATAGGATCAAGCAACATGCATTCATTTAGAAGTTCAAATACAACTTCATTAGGTATTTATACTCCACAAATTTCATTCTTTTTCTCTTCGTGTATGCATTTTGTGTGGGATGAATGTGAATAAAAATAGTGGGTTGACCAATGGTATTGCATACCCTTGCAAACCCTAGATACATATCAACTTCCTAGAGAACTACAAATGAACCAGTTTGAAGCATCAGTGGATTTTGACCATGTATCAGACCTAGTTGAACCAAGTAATTTCTCTATATTTTGTAGGTTAAAACAATTTTAAGCTCAATTTATTAGTTCTTTAAATGTTGATTTTGGTATTAACTAATCCTTCTATTAAATGAAGGTCATGTATATGCAGTAATTGCAGATGAGAACAATGAAGAAGGAACATATTACTTTTTTTGTTGTTGTATTAAGGCCAAAAAGAAATTGAAAACTACAATGTTTGATGGAGAGGGTATCCAGTACTCAATAGAATCCATTGTTGTCACAGGGACATTTCTTAGAAGGTACCATTGTTGTGTCTAGTTGTATGCATACCTATTAAACTCTTTTTATTACACTTTGCATTAATTTGGGTATTAAACTCTATAAAATACAGGTATCCTATCAAGAATTCTAATGCCTTGTTGTTTGAGGACTTTGAGACACATAGACATATTCTTCATTACTCTAACCTGATTTTTGCAACAAATATTCAATTGATTAAGTATCATGGAAGACCTCTTAACAAGAATTTGTGGAAAATTCATGAATCTTACCATGAGGCAATACTTGACACAATAAGGGTTAGAGCTGATCCAGAAGGTTCTCTTGATTAATTTTGGGTAATCTAGAAGAATGAGTCTACAATATGGTAGAATTTTAACAATTTTGTGTATATCTTTAAGGTTCTATATGTGCATATTTAGAGGAGAAATTTTTTATAAAAAAGGGTTTCCATGTGTATATTAGATGCCAATTTTTATGTAAAAAAAGGGCAATGAGTTGTCATGTGCGTGTTAGATGCCAAATTTTGTATTAGAAAATGGAAATAAGATTCCATGTGCATATTAGATGCTAATTTTTATGTAAAAAAAGGGAAATGATTTGTCATGTGCATGTTAGATTGAAAATTTTGTAAATAAAAGGTGCAATGAGATGTCATGTGTATATTAGATGCCATTGTTTATGTAAAAAAAGGGCAATGAGTTGTCATGTGCATGTTAGATGCCAAATTTTGTATATAAAAGGTGAAATGGGCATGATTTGCAAATATATTATTGAAATACATGTATTCAATCCTCTTAATCCCTACCTCAGAAGAATTAGACATTTACTTTTGAACTTTACCTTTTATTTTGTGTGTTCAATAATAAATATGTGTGAAATCTATTTGAAAATTTCTTACTTAAATATTAATTACCATTAAGAACATGTTTAGACACATTTTAAATAAATCTATTCTTTAAATACCATAACATGGATGTGACTACAAAATATGAAAATATTTGTACTTGCGTTATTAAAAAAGCTCATGTCATATGAAGTAATGGAACACATTAAGTTGATAAGATAGAAAATGTCATTATTGGAATTGATTTAATGGCTATATATTGTTATGCATACTGTTGGTGTAGGAACACCAAATGAATCATGGAGTTCCAACAAGTCAATGTCCACTTCAAGGTTTCCCAACCCATTTCAAAGAATGGCCAGATATATTATGTTTCATATTTCATGTATCATATTTCATGTTTCATGTTTTATGTTCCATGTTTCATATTTCATATCTCATTTTCCATATCTTCCAAACCATTCACCGTGGGATCAAATCGTCTACTTCATTAGCTCTAGTTGGTTAGGTAAATTCTAGTGACAAACCCATTTCTCACATGGAGTCCCTCTAACATTCACCAACACACCTGACCAAAGTGTCCCTAAGGGTCACTAAGTAACATTAGACAATGATTTTTTTGGAACATATCGTGGAGCTCATGTGAGGTAGAAATGAATTATTAGGTTCTAAAACACCATTATATGGAGGCCTACAATTACCCATCTTATTTTTGGGAGATTCCCCTTCATTTTAATTTGGAATCCCTATCTCAGTTTATGTCAAAAGTTGCAATGTTGCTCAATTGAAATGAGCAACATTGGGTATCCTTCAATCCATTCACCATGGGATTGAATCATTTTCTCCATTAGCTTAGGTTGGCTAGGTAAATTTTAGTGGCAACCCCATTTCACCCACGCAATCCCTCAAATGCTTGTGAGCCCACCTGACCAAAGTGTCCCTAAGGGTCACTAAGCAACATTGGGTAGAAATCTTTCTTGGGGCATATCCTGGAGCTTGTGCAAGGTGTCAATGAATCATTAGGTGCTATATGACCATGTTATGGAGGCCTACAATTAACCATCTCAGTTTTGAGAGATTCCCTTTCATTTTAATTTGGAATCCCTATCTTGGTTTATGTCAAAAGTTGCGATGTTTCTCAATTGAAATGATCAACATTGGGCATCTTTCAAAGTTGCAATGTTGAGCTTTCCATTAACTAGTGATAACCCCATTTCACCCACAGGGTCCCTTGAACATTCACAAGCACACTAGACTGAAATGTCCCTAAGGGTCACTAAGCAACATTGGTAAAATTGGGTATTTCACACTTTCACCAACTTGTTCCAAAAAAATTGTTAAAAAACTAGACTTCTAGATACCCTTTTGGAATTTATTCAACATATCCAAAAACTAGATACTATTCTTTTGGACCAACACACATGACCAATACCTTGCAATTCTCAAATTAGGCCAAATGAATCCAAAATAGCCCTAACTTACAAAGTAACTATATCAAATATATATGAAGAGAACCCAAAACCATTGGAAAGAATTTATTTATGATGAAAAAATAAGGAATTTATGGGTTTTAATGGATACCATGCTATCATGTTCTCCCAACTCACGTACCTTCACTTTTAGCCCTTAAAACCTTTGACTTTCTCAAAATGAAAATTCCAATCACTTCTATATTGTAAAAATATTTGGTTCACTATCCATTCAACATATGTAAACTGATTCCATCATAAAAACATACCCTCCTTAAGGTAGATATCTCAGACCTTCACCATAGCCCCATCCATGCACCCTTTTCACAAGCAAATTTCCACCCTAGGTTATCAACCATTGGTGTAGGAGCACTTGTACTTCATGTGATACTATTCACTATGTGGGGGGATATCTTAATTTAATAAGGATTGTCATAGCCACCTAATTTTGTAATAAGGCCTTTTGTGCCATTAGTCTTTTTAGGTGAAAGGGAAAGTTTCTCATCTGTGCTTGGTCAAAGGTGGTCAACATATGCCAGTAGATGGTGTATTGATGTCAAAATTATTTTTGGGATAAAATTGGTTCATGTGTCATGTGTGAGGGCACATGAATCACCTATGAATATTCAAGGCTTCTAATAAGGCCAAATTGTAAAAAATTTGTAAAGTTGCAACTTTGCAAGTTTTTGCAAAATGTTATGTTGCAATGGCTAACTAATTTGAATAGAAGTTAAGCCAGTTTATTTGGGTGGAAAAATGTTATTCCATGAATATAAGGTCATTTTAAAATGTAATCATGGAGTTAATGAAGAAATACATGGAGTTTGTGTGTCAAAAAGTTTAGTTTTAATGTGTACATCCGCTATTACAGAGATCTCTATGGACTTGTATGGATTTATTTGGTGCCAAATCATAAATTTGGAGATATAAGAATGAATTATATTTTTTTTTTTTTTAATTTTAGGTCTTGAAGTGTTGTGAGTAGGAAGATCCATTCAATTTTTGTAGTTGCAGGTCACTAAACCCTCATAACCAAGGTTTCAGCAATAAGTGGGCAATTCCTCTTAATTCTGCAATTGGAAAATTCTCTTCTTTAATGAAATGGAAGGTTTCCAAGTGTAACTTAAGTTTCATGTGTCATTGGGCATCGAACACAAGGGCTCTTGGGTATTTGGAGGCAATTAGAGACTAGGAATCCCTATGTGACTACTTTAATTATAAATGGAATTGAAGTGCAATGAGGTTGTATGCAAGGACATGCCCAAAAAAGTGATGGGTCATGAGTATTATGATCAAGGAGGACCCTTTTTAAGCATTGGTTTGATTGGGAAAAGTGGAAATGATACTATTCCTTTGTAAATGCCTGAAATTAGGCCTAAAAGCCTAAAATCTAGGGCTTTTGGGTAAAGTGCTCAATTGGTAATCTGTAGCCATAAATTTGAAATATTATAGGCATCTAAAAAGGGTATTTGAATCCAAAGTTTTTTTGGGGGGTTCTTTGGAATAATTTTCTATTGAACTCAATTTACTTGATTACGAGGGCTAAAAGCATTAGGTCTCTATTAGGCCTAACTAAGGAATTCATGGTTTAGGGTTTCTGAGACTATGCTAAAGGGTCTAAATGGTTTAGTTGGAACATAAGAAGTTTTTGGGATATGCCTTTGGCCTATAATGGTCTTGTGGAAGTGAAGATCCTATTTTTCTAAGGGTAAAGTGCATGAAAGGGAATCTAGGTTGTGGATATGCAAGTGTAGATGAGGGAACTCATCAAGTGGGGTTGTGTATTATCTTGGAAGGAGTCCTAGGAGAGGGATCTAGAGAAGTCAAAGCCTGGTTCAAGTCTAGTTGGAAAGATTGGGTAATAGGTGTCGTGTGAGGAGCCTATTGGTAAAAGGACTCAACCTATGTTGGAAGTGGTTTAAGAACCTTACCCTCTACATCAACCATCCATTCAATGATCCTTCCTATATAAAAATATATTATTAGACATTAATATACGTATTCTATGAATATACATCTTCCTATGACCCTTATTTGGTTAATTAGGACAATTTGACATAGTAGACAAAATCATTACATATTTTGGCTTTTCATGCCTTATTACATCAAATTAAGTAACACATGACTTTGATTACATTATCCATGTCACAATTACTTTGATAAACATGTTTCAATTCTATTATATTAAATAATGAACAAACATATTTGATTAATTACAAAAAATTAAGTTTTGAAGTACAAAGGTATGCACACAATGAACAAATTGGATTGAATTTCAAGTTTCATATATATCAAAATGAAAAATAATCATGTACATTTACAAAAATGGCATACATGCCAAATCAATAATAGAGTTACGAAAAGATGGCATATGCTATGTCAAACTTCATATATACAATACAAATGTCGAATATATATATATATATATATATATATATATATATATATATATATATATATATATATATATATATATATATATATATATATATATATATATATATATATATATATATATATATATATATATCTGTGTGTGTGTGTGTGTGTGTGATTTAATGACCACAACTACATCTATATATCTCAATATATATCTATGATTGTGCTAGATCATCAAAATTGAGTCTCTTTGAAGCAGTATGTGGCTCGTTGGGTGTCTGCACAAGAACAATTCAAATGCTAAATAGATATCTTATCTCTAAATACTATCAAAATAACTAAATACTGGACTATAATTTATCGGGAGTTAAATTTTTTATTACCTCATCTCTTTCTTCTACACTTGGGCTATGTAGTAATGCTAAGTGGCTCCTTCATGGATGAGGAATCCTAACAAAATAGAATGGTAAAGAATTTGTGGGAAGTTGCAAAGGGAGCTATA
>BSBK01001926.1:987500-1105000 GCA_027943335.1 Chamaecyparis obtusa
TATTTTCTTCAAGTTGTGTTAGCATTAACTCAGTGAACTCTAATTATAAGCCTTTCTTGATAACTTTGTAGGCTATTTCCACTACTCTATATGGGACACTGTTGGGCCTGCTTGATTGGAATATTTTGTAAGCAATGACATAGGCTCCAAATCTAGTTTATGGATTGGTGATTGTGTTTATCGTCATGCCTCTATCATCAATTTATGATGTAATCTCAGGATGCAATTTGTATATTGGTTCTTCATAGGTTGCTAACTTGATCAATGTGACCTTCTTGTCACTATCAATCTTGGATTTCACATACTTTGATTAGGATTCCATTAGTTGAATAGATTTAGGGCTTCACAAAAACCTAAAGAAAGTAACTCGGTTCTCTTAGAACTTACTTGAAATGATATCAAATGCATCATGATCTTCTTAAATTTTTGTGAAATGCTTGAAAAAATCTTTGCTCAAATTCTCTCAAATCGCTCTAGTTTGCTCTGGTTCTCTATGTGGAGAAATGAGTTTCTTTGATGCTTATTTATAGCTAAAAATCCTTTTCCTACTCAAATTTTTGCAATAAATGCTTCACCTACCATAGCTCAGTTAATACAAAGAAGTTCAGTTATCTCAATTGAAACTTTAGCTCGGTTAACACTAATATTACTTGGTTGACTCTTCAACTCAGTTAACCTTAACACTTTCACCAACTAACAAATTTTCACTTGGTCATTCTTTTATGAACTATACACATTTCATGCTCAAAACATATAACTACTAGTGCATCTTATTTCATGCTAATTTGGTATTCATGCAATAGATATAGGGAACTATTTTAAGATATAATCGATTGAAATTTAGTTTCATACTTACTTGATTAGCTTAGGTGGAGGTGGTGAGATCACCTAATCCAATGGATGAGGTGTCATCGACTGTTGTTCTTGTTCCATCATTATCATCTATTTCTCTTCTCCACATTTGGTTCCTTATCATCATGATTTCTTCAATAATGTTATCATTTGTATCAATACATACTTTTGGTGCTCGGTCTTTGCAGTCTCTACTTAAATGACTGACCTTGTGATAGTGTAGACATGCCATTCTATAATTTTTCTAGTTACGAGATCTTCCTCTCTAGTGAATTACCATGTGATTTTCTGGAATATGTCCATATCTATCACATGGTGTACTAGTCCAAGTGTTATAATCCCAAGTGTATGCATTACCTTGTCTTCTCAGTTGATATGTCTTATTTTGTCCTTTCAATTTCTAGAATTTCTTCATCTTTGTCTTGCATTCCTGTGATATATGTCCATGCATGTTGCAAGTTCAAAAATTATTTTCCATGTAGTATTTCTTAGGTGACTTATTCAACTTTGATCTACACTCTTGTGCTTGATGTCCATACTTATTGCAATTATAACAATAACCATAAAATTTAGGAGTAGATTTAGGATTACCTTTTTCTTTGCTTGTGCAGACATTTGATGTGTGATCTAGTTTTCCAAAATGATAGCATGAGAGATTCTTTGGCCTTGGATTGGCATAGGCCTTTTTTTTTAGCTTGTTATGATGACTCTCCCTTCTCGGTATAACCTAAACCAGTAAAACTGTCAAGTCTTCTTTGATTATTTGGAAATTCATCCATTCTTTTAGTACTTTCTTTAGCTTTCTTTATCACCGTGTTATGATATTATTGAATATTCACTTCATCATTCATTCTTTCATTCCCTTCCCTCAATTCATCAATGTCTTCCAATTTCTTAGTAAGTTCACTATTCACATGGTTGACTTCCTGACTCATGACAACCATCTCATTATAAATTTAAAAATGATGCTCGGTGAGTCTCTGTATTTCAAATTATTTTTCTTCCATCTTTTTAGTCATTTGTCTTCTATCTTAAATATCCAAATTCATTTCTTGTTCAACCTATCTTGCATTGTTCATGACATTAATCATTCTTACCATTTGAGTCTCTTGACCAATTTGTAGTGTTTCCACTTGATTATTAAGGTGTTTCTTATTTTTAGATAGGTCTGATATTGTTCCTTTAGATGCATCAAATATACTTCCAGATCCAAATCCTTCAAATAATTCTTTTATCTCCTCTTCCAATAATCAGTCTCATTGTAGAGAAATGACAATTCCTTCTTTTTGATAAGTAAATCTCTCAGTTTTCCTTTGGCTTCCTTAAATTGTTCCATGAGAATCTGCATCTCCAATTTTAGATTTTCAATAGTCTTATCAAGCTTATACCTTTCCATCCTTAAGATCTTTTCTCTTCAGTGATTAGACTTTGTCAACAAGAGAACTAACCTTGATACCAATTGTTGGAATTATGGAAAGGTGAGTTACTGAGAGGGGAGAGGTGTATCAATAACACTAAAATATTTTTCAACTGAATCCTTGTAGATATGTGATTCATTAACTAACTGTGTCATTTGCATTCACAATATATTCAATGACATATTTGAAATGTAAATGCTTGTAAACTAATCAAATAAATATACATGAAACTTCTTACATATAACACATATATTTTGGTATCACAGAAACCCTTGTTAGAAGGTAAAAATTGTGATGGAGATGGAACCCACAAAAAGAGTAGTTAGATCTACCTAGTTAAAGGGTTTTAGCAACTCTCATCAAGTGTGCACTCAATTAAGAGATTTTACATAAGACTGTTAAGTCTACTCTATTAAGAGATTTAAGTGTGCTACAATGGTTAAAAAGAAACAGTAAAATTGATCTGTAGATAGAAACTAATCTTGCCTAATTTCAAATTTGATATGCACTTATCTGTTATCACCTTAATGTGATTGATCTCTTCTTTGAATTCTGCTCGATAGCCTTTAACTATTTTAGATAAACTAAATACTTTGTCAATGCTTCAACATAACCCTGTCTGATCTTCAGATGTCTCCCAATGGAAGCTACCTCATATGTGATCCTTGTCAAAATGATATCTTTACAATACTTATATCAAAATGATTTTACCTAATTAGGGTTTTGACACTATCTTATAAATCCTAAGATCAACAGTTCAAATGAATAACCTAGATCATATTTACATAGGAATCATCAATCATTAAATGATTACATCCATATTTAATTTTCACCTAGATCTTGATAAACCATTTTCTGATCGGTGTAAACCATTTACCTTGTAGTTTGTGTCATTACAAACTTCTATGTCATTTCTTGGTTTACTTGATGTACATTGCATTCATCACTCGACATTTAACTAACGCTCAGTACATATGAATGCTCAGTGACTACTATGCTTAGTACTAGGTAATCATCAGAATCGGTGTGAGTACTCGGTCAAAACTATATTCAATTAGTATAGTATTTTGTTTGATGTATTTTATCTCTATGTTGACCAACTAGCCTATATTGTCTCCTTTATCGACTATATGAATGATACTAATGACAACTCTTAATGCCCTTACGAGTAACAATTCCATCCTTGCTAGTTCTCAAATATAAATTACTATTTGCACTACCTTTTTTGAAACAAAGATGTAATAAATACCTATCAATTAATGTATACCAAGCTCTAGGAAGTTGTTTGAGTCCATACAGAGCCTTCTTCAATTTGGGAACCATGTATTTTTCATCTGTCAAGGGAAAACTATTAGGATTCTCAATGTAGACCTCTTCTTCTAGATCATCATTCAAGAATGTAGATATCACATCCATCTAATACACTTTGAAGTCCTTATAGGCAGTAAAGGAAAAATAAAATATTACTACATCCAACCTAGCCCTAGGTGCAAAGGTTTCTTCAAAGTTTATTCCTACTTGTTGTGAGTAGCCTTTACAGACCAATCTTTCTTTGTTTCTTATAACTGTTCTCTCTTCATTCATTTTATTTTTGAATACCCATTGAGTTCTAATAACATTCTTTCCTTCAAGTCTAGAAACCAGTTCCCAAGTTTTATTCTTTATTATTTGAGCCAATTATTCTTTCATTGCATTAACCCATGGTTCATCTTCACAAGCCTCATCAGTAGTTCTAGGTTCCACTTGTAAAATAAGATATAATTCCTCTCTAGCCTTAGACCTGGTTAACATGCCTCTATTCCTATCACCCTTAATCTGATCTTCAGGATGATTTCATGGTACATACCTTGAAGTTTTAGGAGCTTCGGATTGTCCACTTACACATATTTTCATATTATTGTCAAATTCAACCAACTCTTCTTATTCAATAGTATTTTTTGAGTTTTGATCACAAATTATTTCTTGAACTTGAAACTTCTCATCAATTCTTACATTAATACTCTCAACCATCTTTCTCAATCTGAAGTTGAAAAATTTGTAAGCTTTACTTTTGGTAGAATAAACAATAAATATGCCTTCATCACTTCTTGAATTAAACTTACCTACCTCATCATCTCTTTTGATAAAACATTTTCTACCAAATATTCTAAAATATCTCACAGTAAGAGATAGCCAAACCAAAGTTCATAAGGTGTTTTAGTATTACCTTCCTTAATCTGAACTTTTTTCAAAGTGTAAACTACAATACTAACTTCTTCCCTCCAATGCACATTTGATACACTTCCTTGAATCATCATTGTTCTATTAGCATCCAGTATAGTTTTGTTTATTCTTTCTACAATCCAATTCTATTATGGAGTCCTAGGAGCATAAGTATGCCTGCATATCGAATGTTATTCATAGTATGAATTAAATAAAGCATATTTAAACTATCCTCCTCTATCTGACCTCAAATATCTTTTCTTTCATACCTGATTCAATTAAGAAAATAAACCCACAAAATTCTAGAATGATCATCAACAAATAGTATGAAATACCTTGATGGAATATGGATGAAGTGACTGAGAGGGGGGGGGTGAATCAGTCAACCATAAAACACTTCACTATTTATTCTTTTGCAGATCCCTTAGGATATCTTAACACTGTTATCTATTTTAGCACTCGGTAAATAGATTGCAGTAACTTTGAAGATGCAGAAAGTATTATCAATATTATCTTTAGATATTCATCAGCACATGTATATGATTGAGAAAGCAATTAAGAACACAAGAGACACAAGATTTAACGTGGAAACCCAATATGGGAAAAACCACCAATGTATCTAGATACTGATTTTCACTTTTCTGAAGTGATGCCCGGTTAGAAGCCAACCCGGTAAAAGGTTACAAAACACACTGTTAGGTGTGACCTTGTTAGAGGATTTAAAAACACCCTACTAGGAGTGGCCTAGTAAGAGGTCTTGAAAACAATTCAATGGAATTGTCACCTTGTTAGAGGATTTATATTATGGCTGTTAAACCAACTCGGTTAAGAGATTTAGAATTCGCTGTTACAATGATAAGAAGGTAACAATGAGAAAGTAACCTGTATAATAATGCAACTGTCTTGCTGATTACAGATCTCTGTTCTGCATAATTCTGATCCTTTCTGATCAAATAAATCTCTGCTGCTCCTCAAGGATATCTGAACATCCTTCACAAGTTCGCATATACCTTTCCTTCTTTTCTTCTGTAAATCTTCTGCTGTGTTATATTTACTTTTCACATTTGACCTTTTATTTATATGATTTTGGATTAGTCAAATCGACATTATTTAGTATAACAGTCGGCTGAATTAAGTAAACTCTATTTGCAAAAATCCTTCAAGGGCCGACAGTGCTCGGTGACCATATCTTTCTATAATCTTTCGGTGACCGAGGGAACTCGGTAAACACCGACAATTCTTTACCTTTGATAACCGACTGAACTCGGTAAATACTAACTTTCCTCGATGACTGAGTGAACTCGGTAAACACTAAACTTTCTTCGGCAACCGAGTGAACTCGGTAAACACTAAACTTTCTTCGGCAACCGAGTGAACTCGGTAAACACTATCTTTTCTCGATGACCGACTGAACTCGGTAAACACTAAACTTTCTTCGGCAACCGAGTGAACTCGGTAAACACTATCTTTTCTCGATGACCGACTGAACTCGGTAAACACTAAACTTTCTTCGGCAACCGAGTGAACTCGGTAAACACTATCTTTTCTCGATAACCGAGTAGACTCGGTAAGCATTAATATTCCTGTCTGGTAGACCGACTGAGCTCGGTAGGAGCTGATTGCTGTGAACTATGACATAGTGTGACATCAAAGACAATACATAATTGAGTAGCAATTTCCTTCAGACAATTGTTTCCAACAATCTCCCTCTTTGGCATTGATGGCAACACAATATGTCATAACATAAGAAATTTGAAAGAGTTAGCTTGGTTTAGATTCAAATCTCCCTCTGTCAGCAAACTTCCTGTATCCTGAAAATTCTTCCTTCTGACTATTTGAAAATTTCTTGAAAGCAATAGTAAAGACATAGCAAACACTCCCTCTTTGACAACACATGCCAAAGATAATTTACATATTACCAGTGAAAATTAATGTACCTCAAGTACTGATTCATATGCAATGATTCCTTTAATATGCTGCATCAACAAGTTGATTTTCAATCATGTTCTGGTTGATGCATCACTAAAAATGTATTTAGTGAGCCTCAGATAGGGGAATGACCCCTAACTTACCTCTTAGATACATAAATGCATCCTTAGGTAATGGTTTGGTAAAAATGTCTGCAATCTGTTCTTTTGTATGAATATATTCTAATCTGATTTCCTTGTCCTGCACCAATTCTCTGACAAAGTGATATTTAATAGCAATGTGCTTGGTTTTGGAATGCATCACTGGATTCTTAGAAATGTTTATTGCACTGGTATTGTCATAAAATATAACAACTGGTTCTTTGATTTCAACCTTCATACCTTCTAATAGCTGTTTAAACCAAACAATATTTGAGTAGTTTACTGCAGCAGCAACATATTCTGCTTCAGCTGTGGATTGAGATGTGCAATTCTGCTTTTTACTAGTCCAGGATACCAGTCTTTTTCCAAGAAAAAATGCTCCACCACTTGTGCTTTTTCTGTCATCAATGTTTCCTACCCAATCAGCATCAGTAAACACTTTCAAGTCTAGATTGCCTCCAAATTTATACCACAAACCATACTCTTCAGTTCCTTTTAAGTATCTTAAGATTCTTTTGATTGCCATCATGTGATTTTCCTTAGGTTTAGCTGAGAATCTAGCTACTATACCGACTGCTAAGGCAATATCAGGTCTTGTATGTACTACATACTGCAATTTTCCAATCATAGATCGGTATAGGGTCTGATCAACTTCTTTTGAATCATCATTTTTGGTAAGTTTCAGTCCAGTACACATGGGTGTACCAACTGGTTTTGAATCTTCCATACCAAACTTCTTAAGTATCTCCTTAATGTATTTGGATTGAGTAATGTATATACCATTCTTGCTTTGCTGAATTTGAAGACCAACAAAGAATTTTATTAAGCCAAACATAGACATTTCAAATTCTCTGTTCATTTGTTCTGAAAATTCTTTGCACTGATCCTCATTCCCTGTAAATATAGTATCATCCACAAATATTTCTGCCAATACAATTTTGTCATTTGGTCCTTCTTTAATATATAGATTACTGTTATCATTAGCTCTTTTGAAATTAATCTGGATCAAATAGTTATGGAGTCTTTCATACCACACTCTAGGAGCTTGTTTTAAACCATACAATGCTTTGTGTAACCTGCAGACCATGTCCCTTTTATCTAGATCAACAAAACCTTCAGGTTGTTCAATGTAGACTTCTTCATCAAGAATTCCATCGAGAAATGTAGATTTTATATCCATCTGATATACCTTAAATCCTTTGTGTGCTGCATAAGCAAGTAGAGTTCTTACACCTTCTAATCTTGCAACAGGAGCAAAAGTTTCTCCATAATCTATACCTTCTTCTTGAGAATAACCTTTACATACCAGTCTAGCTTTGTTTCTAGATACTTGACCATCTTCATTCAGCTTATTCCTCAATACCCATTTTGTTCCAATTACATTCTTATCTTTAGGTCTGGGTACAAGAGTCCAAGTTTTGTTCTTTTGTATTTGTTCCAATTCTTCATTCATTGCTTCAATCCAACTTTCATTCTCCAATGCATCTTTGATATTTCTAGGTTCAAAATCAGTAAGCAGACATGTACCTTTTAGCTTGCTTCTTGTCATAGTACCATCTGATTTGTTTCCAATGATTTGATCTGGTGTATGATGTCTTCTGACATATTTGGCTAGTATAGGTTCCTTGCCTTTTGAATGATTCATGCTGTTGTCTTCTAGGATTTCTTCTTCAGGTTGCTCGGGCTCGGTAGATATTTGCTCGGTAACTTCAGGCTGAGACTCGGTCTGAATTTCTTCCTGTGACTCGGTTTGAACTTCTTCCTGTGACTCGGTCTGTGACTCAGTAACTGTGCTCGGCTCGGTAGATATAGCTTCCTTATTGATAGTTGTGTCTGTCAATGTTTCAGGTTCAATGTAAATGAATCTTCTGTAGTTCTCAGGTTCCCTTTTGCTTTCTTCCTCAGTCTTTTCTGCAAACTCATCAAATTTTACATGTATACTTTCTATGACTTTGTAAGTAGATAAGTTCAGACATTTGTATGCCTTGCTTTTGCTAGAATATCCTAGGAATATTCCTTCATCACTTTTCACATCAAATTTATTTCTTCTGGATTCTTTTAAGATATAACACTTGCTACCAAATATTTTCATGTAACTTACATTAGGTTTATAGCCATACCATAATTCATAAGGAGTTTTGAATGTGTCTTTCTTCAGTTGTACTCGGTTCAAGGTATGAACTGCAGTGCTGATAGCTTCCTTCCAGTACTTTATAGCAATGTTCTTTTCTATCATTAGAGTCCTTGCACAATCCATAATAGATTTGTTTCTTCTTTCTGCTATTCCATTCTGCTCAGGAGTTCTCGGAGTTGATACCTGTCTTTTGATTCCTCTTTCAATGCAGAAGTTGTTAAAATCATGGGAGATGAATTCACCACCTCTGTCTGATCTTAAGCATTTCAATCTTTTCCCTGTTTCTTTTTCTACTCTTGCTAAGTACCATTTGAACTTTTCAAATGCCTCTGATTTTTCTCTTAAATACATGACAGTCATCATTCTAGAATAATCATCAACGAAAAGAATAAAGAATTTATCTCCAGTATAGCTTTGTATTCCAATAGGTCCACATAAATCAGTATGCACAATTTCCAAAATTTCTTTAGACTGATAGTTCTTACTCTTGAAACTAGTTTTACTCATTTTGCCAATCTGACAATTCTTACATAGACCAGTGTCAGGTTTCTTCAAAGTAGGAATGCCTCTAACCTTCTTGAATTTGCTTATTTTTATCATGTTATCAAAATTCACATGACATAACCTTTTGTGCCATAGCCAACTTTCTTCTATTTGAGCAATAAAGCATGAATATTCATTGAGATCAAGATAAAATAAGTTACCTTTTGTTTGTTTGCCTGATCCAATGAGTTTTCCTTTTCCATCCAGCAGTCTTGCTTGACCATTCATGAATTCAACCTTGAAACCAGTGTTGATTACCTGTGCTACACTTAAAAGATTATGTTTTAGTCCTTCAACCCAGTAAGCATTATCACATATGAGTTCTTTGGTTAATGAGATTCTTCCTTTTCCTTTTATACAACAAGGTTCATTGTTTCCAAATCTTACATTACCATTGTCACAGTCTTCTAGATATTCAAATTTTGTCTTGTCACCAGTCATGTGGTGGGAACATCCGCTGTCTATTATCCATATATCATCTTTGCTTATATGAGAAATAAGTGCCATCTTATCTTCATCATCATCAGATTCATCTTTTATAGCAATAAAGACAATTTCTTCTTCACTATCATCAGAATCTTTAGCCATAAAACATGATTTCTTACCTTTATCCTTGTATGATTTGAAATTCTTTTTGCCATAGTACTTGTGACTTCTCTTTTCTTCCTTGACTTGCTTTTTTGGGCACCTAGCTGCAATATGTCCAATTTCTTCACATGAAAAACAGATTAAAGGAGTTTTACCTTTATATTTACCTTTCCCTCTAGAGTACTTCTTTGCAAGTAATGCTTCTACAATTTCAAGATCACTATCAGAACTTTCTTCTGATTCTTCTTCACTTTCTGACTGAACTTCTTTAATTTTCTTGTTCTTCTTTAGTGAAACCTTGGCCTCAAATGCTGATTCAATATTTTTGGAACTAGGAACATAGTTATCATAGTTGTCTAATTCAAAAGCTGTCAATCTTCCAACTAAAGCATCCAAAGTTATATTGTGGTTTGTTTCACATCTTCTTTCTTGAATAGCTGATACTCTTATTGCATAGATAGGGAGTAGTGTTCTGAGTACCTTACTTATAACAGTCTCATCTGAGATTGTTCCTTCAGAAGCTCTAATTGCACTTACACTTGCTTTGATTCTTTCGACATATTTTGCAATGTTTTCATCTTCCTTCATATTCATTTTGTCAAACTGTCCTCTTAGGCTTTCTGCTTTGGCTCTTTTCACATTTGCATCGCCACCATATATTTTCTTCAGTGCCACCCACATTTCATATGCAGTGGTGCAGTCTTTAATATCATCAAATTCTTCATAGCTGAGAGCAGATGCAATGTCTATCATCATGGTGTTGTGAGTCTTTTTATCTACAAAGTCTTCAAAAGTTAATGCGCCATTAGGAATTGTGTATTCTTCATCAATGTATTTGCATCCTGAATCACCAATGGAAGCCAGATGAAGTCGCATGAGACCTTGCCATGCTGAAAAGTTATCTCTGTTGAGCTTTGGAATTTCCCTCTTGTAAGACATCCTGATCTTTAGCTTAGGTCTTTGAAACCCTTCCTGCAAGCACCAAAAGCTCTGATACCAATTGATGGAATATGGATGAAGTGACTGAGAGGGGGGGGTGAATCATTCAACCATAAAACACTTCACTATTTATTCTTTTGCAGATCCCTTAGGATATCTTAACACTGTTATCTGTTTTAGCACTCGGTAAATAGATTGCAGTAACTTTGAAGATGCAGAAAGTATTATCAATATTATCTTTAGATATTCATCAGCACATGTATATGATTGAGAAAGCAATTAAGAACACAAGAGACACAAGATTTAACGTGGAAACCCAATATGGGAAAAACCACCAATGTATCTAGATACTGATTTTCACTTTTCTGAAGTGATGCCCGGTTAGAAGCCAACCCGGTAAAAGGTTACAAAACACACTGTTAGGTGTGACCTTGTTAGAGGATTTAAAAACACCCTGCTAGGAGTGGCCTGGTAAGAGGTCTTGAAAACAATTCAATGGAATTGTCACCTTGTTAGAGGATTTATATTATGGCTGTTAAACCAACTCGGTTAAGAGATTTAGAATTCACTGTTACAATGATAAGAAGGTAACAATGAGAAAGTAACCTGTATAATAATGCAGCTATCTTGCTGATTACAGATCTCTGTTCTGCATAATTTTGATCCTTTCTGATCAAATAAATCTCTGTTGCTCCTCAAGGATATCTGAACATCCTTCACAAGTTCGCATATACCTTTCCTTCTTTTCTTCTGTAAATCTTCTGCTGTGTTATATTTACTTTTCACATTTGACCTTTTATTTATATGATTTTGGATTAGTCAAATCGACATTATTTAGTATAACAGTCGGCTGAATTAAGTAAACTCTATTTGCAAAAATCCTTCAAGGGCCGACAGTGCTCGGTGACCATATCTTTCTATAATCTTTCGGTGACCGAGGGAACTCGGTAAACACCGACAATTCTTTACCTTTGATAACCGACTGAACTCGGTAAATACTAACTTTCCTCGATGACCGACTGAACTCGGTAAACACTAAACTTTCTTCGGCAACCGAGTGAACTCGGTAAACACTAAACTTTCTTCGGCAACCGAGTGAACTCGGTAAACACTATCTTTTCTCGATGACCGACTGAACTCGGTAAACACTAAACTTTCTTCGGCAACCGAGTGAACTCGGTAAACACTATCTTTTCTCGATGACCGACTGAACTCGGTAAACACTAAACTTTCTTTGGCAACCGAGTGAACTCGGTAAACACTATCTTTTCTCGATAACCGAGTAGACTCGGTAAGCATTAATATTCCTGTCTGGTAGACCGACTGAGCTCGGTAGGAGCTGATTGCTGCGGACTATGACATAGTGTGACATCAAAGACAATACATAATTGAGTAGCAATTTCCTTCAGACAATTGTTTCCAACATACCTTTCACCATAAGAGGATCTAGTCCTTGTAGGACCACAAAGATCTGTATGCACCATATCTAGCTTCCCTTTGGTAGTGTATGACTTTCTCTGGAAACTCCCCTTTGTTTTATTTCCCATTACACATTCTCTGCACATGGTTTTAGAGGGATTCATAATTTTTGGTAAGTCCCTAACTACGTTGATGTTAATTGCCTTCACAATGCTATCAAAATTCACATGAAAAAATCTTCTATGCCATAGCCAACTTTCATCAATCTAAGAAATAAAATAATTTTGCATTAGTGGTATTCAACTAAAATACATTACCTCTTGTCTTTTTTCTTGATGCAATTAGGTTTCCCTTTTGTCCCCTGATTATGCATGATCCATTACTGAGCTATAACTACTAACCTTTATTAATAAGTTGTCCAACACTCAACAAGTTATTCTTAAGTCCATCAACAAGAAACACATTATCAGTGTTAGTTTTTCCATCCATAGAAATAGATCCCACTCCAACAATCAATTTGGGAGTATTATCACCAAATGTGACAACTCCACCATCATGCATCTTTAGCCGGATAAACCTATCTTTATCACCAGTCATGTGATGTGAGCATCCACTATCAATGATCCATTCAAGTTTCTTTTTAACATGTGATACTAATGTTTTTTATTCATTAATAGGTTAAATTATCCTTTATAGTTACAAACCCAATCTCATCTACTATTGAATCATCATTGAAAACACCTTCACTTGCATAATAGCATTCCTCTTCATTAAAATATGGCCTAGTGAAGTTAAGTTTGTATTTAGAGACCCTTGTAGGACATCTAGATGCAAAGTGACCAACTTTATTACAAGAAAAATATTTTAAAGGTAATTTTCCTTCAAATTTACCCTTACCTCTTTTATCCTTTCTTGCAATTAGAGAAACAAGTTTGTCCATCTTCCTATTTTTCTCATCAATTTCCATTAGATCATATCCATAGTCTCCAAGCTCAAGATATTTGTTAACCCTATTAGTGCTCACAAGGCTTGATGAGGTCTTTTTGTCATTATGAACAGTTTCCTTGAATTTAGTTTCTATCTTAGGTACTAAATCATGTAATTTTACAACCTCAAATGTAGTTAACTTAGCCATCAACATCTCTCTATTGAGTCCTTGAGTCAATGAAATGATTCCCTCAATCACCTACACTTTGGTCATGTAAACAGGTGTCAAAGATCTCATAATCTTTGTGATGACTTAATGTATAGTATAAGTGCCTCTTGAATTTATAATCCCTATAAAAAATTCTAAAACCCTTTGGACATAAGCTCTGACATTTTCATCTTCTCAAAATTTTAGATTTTGCATCTTTGTCTTCCAGTTGCTTGCTTGGTGTACTTGTCTCCTTCATAAAGTTCTTCCAATATTCCCCAAATTTCACGAGTTGAATAAAAGGTCCTTAACTTTTGTAAATTCTACTTCAGATAGTGCGCTTATCAAAGCTTCCCTTGCAACCATATTGTAAGAAAAAATCTTCTTTTCATCATCAGTAGCATTAGGAAAATTAATTTTTGGAACAATATTTTCCTTATCCTTTGTAATCATCCAATAATCAATTCCTAGACAGAAAAAATGTGTCCTCATCTTGTTCTCCCAGTTGTCAAAGTTTTTAGCATCAAATTTAGGACTTTCCTTCCTGTAATAAACCATCTTCAGACCACCTCAAGCAGTCAACCTTTCTCTTTGAGGACCAATAACTCTAATACCAATTGTTGGATACAACTCAAAGGGGGGTGAATCAGTTGTATTTCCTTAATATAAAACTTTATCTTTTCATATCAAAATAATAAATGCAAATCTAAAACCTCAAAAGTAACATAGATCAGAACTCCAAGAATTGTTCTTGAGGAAACCTTGCTAAGGGAAAAACCCTGATGGGGTGAAACCCACAAATAATGCACTAGTAATAAAGTATTTTGGTTACAAGATTTTGTCCTATTAGGAGAAGATATATACAATCAGTACAAAGTCCCTATTAAAGGTCATACTCCTTTCTTCAAGTTAGCAACCCTGTTAGGAGTTGATAGGATGAGCCTTTCTTTTCTCAGAGAAAATCACCTAATGTGAAGGTTAAATGCACCTTCTAAAGGTTAAATCCTCCTTCTGAAGGTTAAACCCACCTTCTAGAGGTTAAACCCACCTTCTAGAACCATTGTCTAAATGAAAGTATATAAATATATTGATCACAAATAATGAACTAACTAACAACAACTCATTTCCTAAAATAGTTCCAATGAAGTACAATAATCACACCTCCTACTCTACATCAGTAGTCCTCGCATCCACACATTTGCATTCACACCCAAACTCTTTGCATCACTTTTGTTAATTCTTTATACAAGATACAAATTATTTATTAGGTCGGCATCAATTAGGATTTTCCTAATAAAAATGATTTTCATAAACCCTTGTCAAGATACATACGAGATCTTGCACAAGAAAATAACAAACATCGATCGGCCAACATACTCCATAATCCATAACTAATCTTCACACAAGGTAGAACATGCCACATCCCATAGGTTCACACCAAATATGAATTTGCAAGGTCGCACGCTATAACTAACTTCACCAAGAGCATGATAATCAAGGAACACGGTAAATTATTCCTTAATGATTCTTCTATCATATTCTCAACTCACATATTTTGAATCCATCTCACATCCAAGATAACATAGAAATTCAGAGACTAGCTCAGTCACATACCTCTATTTCTAGTCCTACGTCCAGTCTGTACCAAAACTGTAGTAACTTATTCCTCTAATTAAATTATTGCATGTGATCTAAGATATAAGATCTAAATTATATCTAAAACATAAATCCAAGCTCACATAGTCAGACATGATGTACACAACCCATACAACCATGATGATTATGCCTATTCATGTCTTAACGAATATTACTACAACATCAAATACAATTAAGTCAATCTTCTAAAACATATGTTGACATCATTGACAACACATATCGGGAAAAATTCCAACAAGATCTTCATATATCACAATGATTGTATCCTAAGTTTTCATATAGGATGTGGTTAGATTTCATGTCATTCAATGGAAGATCATTTTTTATAGAGATCCCATATTTACTGCAGAATTATGGACATCACTTAAGAATGTGTTCGATGCATAAATAAACTTTATTTTTGCCTATCACCCTGGAATAGATGGTTAAATAGAGAGGGATAATAAAATTTGGGAGGATATGCTACACATGTATGTCATGGATCTGCAATCTCATTGGTAGGACTATTTGTACCCAGTAGAATTTGTAGACAATAATGGGTACCATAGTTCTCTTGGCATGTCACCTTTCTTGGAATTATGTGGGGGGTCATTTCATACTCCATTGACTTTGGTTTATTTAGAGGATCATTTTGTATTGGGTCCTAAGATGCTTTGTAATATGGAATAGTAGGTAGTGCACATTCAAGAGCACCTTTTAGTAGCTCATGATCAGAAGAAGAATCAAGCCAATGCTCATAGAGTGGACCATCTCTTCTTAGTTTGTGACCGGGTGTTTTTGGGAGTGTAACCATAAAAGAGCCCTATTTTTTAAGGAAAATGCTCTAAGATAACACCATACTTTGTGGAACCATTTGAGATTTTAGAGAGGATTTTTGTAGTTGCATACTATTTTTTTTACCATCTAGTCTATCACACATCCACAATGTATTTCACATTTTTTTACATAGCAATCATATCATTGATGTGACCCATGTTCTTGATTGAGGTGCTTTGTAGGTCAAGGACAAGCATATTTTATTAGATCCCATTCACACCATTTAGCATTGAAGGATAACCCTCAAGAGTTGGGACATTGAGAAGATAAGGGTCTTGTAGAACCCAAAATATGAGGCCTCCATCACTTGGGAGGATGTTGCATGGTTTAGAGAATTATACCCCTATTTGTTTGTAGTATTTTAGGACTAATCTTAGTCCTTGGGTGAAGGATGTAGTTCCTACTGTGTTTGCATCCTACTTTGTGTTTATTCTTTTGATCCAAGCTAGACTCTTGGATGTCATTGTGTTATGGTTTGTGATAGATCTTTTGGTGTTGTGTATTCCTAGGATGCATTTAATTACTGATATATTTTTTTATCCATATGAAGTCATTGTTCATCTGAGTAATTTTTTATTTATGTGATTTGATAGTGATTACATATTCATGATATGTATGCCACTAGATGCCATGATGTTTGTTATATGATGATGCATGGATTCATTCTTATCTTTATAAATAATGTTTTGACTTCAAAATTAAAAGTTTTCTTGTATTGTTATGATCTGGTGTACCATCTTATATATTCTATAGATAGACTTAATGATTTTAATGTGCACTATATTTTATGGGATCAATGATTGTTACAGTTACAGATTTGTTGATATATTATATTATGAATGATTCTTATCTTTGTTAATATCATTAATGTGATGTGTTTATGTACTTGTATTATCTTGATGTTTGAATAGTGAACATTGGTGGTTAATGTTACTTAATATGTTAAATTATGCTTAAAATAATGAATAGAGGTAATTAATGTTTCAATTATGGTTAATGATATTAGAGATTAGAGTATAGTCCTTTTTTTATAAGGGGTGGTGTCATAACATTTGTATAATGATTATGTTGCTAGAATTCCATTTTACTATTTATTATGTTTTCATGATCTATACATGTGTTTCAACTATTACACTAGTGTGAAAAAGTACTGATCATCAACTTCACTTGGCTCCACAAGTCTAAGCATGCCTAAAAACATATATATAACCTTGAGAGTGGTTAAATTTTTTGATAGTCATGAGGCTAATTTGTACTCATCCATATTGTCATTACGAGTTTTGGGCTACAATTTTTCCTATATTTATAGACACTCATTAGTTTTCATGTGGAAATGTCTGGCCTTTTTAGTGTAGATTATTTTGATGTTTGTTGTGTTTCATATCTATCTTTTAGAGTGGTTAGTTCTCATGCATGTGCATCTATGTTTTGATTACATAAAAGTAGGTTTTGAAAGGACCCGAAACCTTTTACATCAGAGTTACATGATAAGCATTAAAGTTCCAATAGAACTGTGTGACAGCACCAAAAAAGCACACACAACCAAGTCCTTAAACAAAAATAAAAACAAAGAAACAAATAGAGGACAACAAAAGGATAGTAGGACAACAACCTATAGACTAAATACATTTCATAAGGTTTGCCGCCTAATCAGCCAGCATCTGCATATTAGTTGAGGACACTTTGAGTTCTCCAATGTCATTGTTCTTATTATCCTCCAGCTTCCTGAACCTAGATCTAGTCCTCCAACTAGGCCCGTGATCCTCTTTAACCTCGGTGTGCACCTATGTTCTTCAATGTAACCAGTTAGTCATTTTGGGCATAATTGTTGTAGTCAACAAGGTTTTAAGGGGATTTAATTATATTAAGAATTTATTAGGGATATATGAGGGATTTGGTATTTGGTTCTTTGGTGATGTAATTTTATAAATATAACATATGAAAATTTCTGATGGGCTTCTAAAATAGCCATCTTTCTCAGTTCTTTTTATCCTCTTTCTAGAACAAATTGATTGCACATAGACATGAATTTATGGTTTTAAGCATATGTTCTTATGGTTTCTATGTATATGTTATATATGTGTGTGTGAACATAAGATGGAAATGTGGATACTTCTAAAGACATAATATCTTCTTAAATTCATGGATAGGAATGGTGAATATAATAGCTATACATGTTAATGGATGTTTCCTTGCCTAAGCTATGTTTTGGGTAGTTACCTCTTGTAGCCGTAGGATTTGCAAGAGTGATAATTAAGACTTACACCTTTTCCTAATATTGATGATGTGGATATATATGTATATGGTTGGATGTGTGCACATTGATTGTTTTGTAGGAGTTGACTTTGGATATTCAAAGACCAACATACTAGCACAGGATTCATCAAAGCCAACTGTAGATTATAGAATCTTCGCAAGCAAGTCAATACTTTCTGTTGCATGCAATGCACTGATTTAATATGCACTATATTATGGGATTATTCATGGTCAATAATTTTTTGGTTGTGAAACTTTATGAGTTGTAACTGATCCTCATTTATGAAGTGATCGTAGATTTAGGAGATAGTTGTAGCTTCCTTTTAAATAATCGACTGTTGTGACTCTTTTAGAGTTAGTTGAACAAACTAGTTTTTAATAGAACTCTTGCATATTGTTTCAATTAAGTGTAATCATTTTATGGATGAATAGAATGTTCAGTTCAAGTTTGCATCTTTCATCTTGATTTTACTTCTCATTCACTCATTCAAGGGGGCCCACTTGATGAGTGAATTGTTTTGTTAGTGTAGAGTTCATTTTCTTGTTCATTTATATGTATTAGAACTCTATTGTTCTTGTAGCTACTGATATCAGAATTAGTAGCATGTTCCTATAGCACAGTCAGTTGGAGTAGTTCTTAACTGCAATTTCCTTCTTTGATTAGAATACATTTGCTTACCAGTTTTAGTATAGTTTTCTTGAAGCATAAGCATTTAAATTCCTTAGATAGACTTAGAAAGAGAAGGTTTGAAGCATATACTTTGCAAATTCCATTCCAAGTTTACGTCCTTGGTCAATAATTAAATGAGACCAAATAATTCATTTAGGAATCATTTGGGGTGTCCAATCCTGAAATAGGCAGTCCATTGCTCTAGGTTTCTGATGCTATTATTTGGCCAACCATTTTTGGTGCCACTGTCGGGGATGGTGTTAATTCAAACTTATCCTTGTAGTTGCATTCTTGGTTCTAATCTAGTACTTAAGTAAGCATTTTATGCATAGAAGGAGAGATCACCTTGGGAGATTTCTTCCCTGTAACTACCAAGGAGAACCATTTGATTTATTTAATCCTCAAGTTGAAGAACCTCAAAGTGAGAACAAAGAAGAAGAACCCTTTGAAAATCCATTTGTTGATGCTCAAGAAGACATAACCTCTTCATCATCTAAGGAATCACTGCATTTGAACGACCTATTTGCTGAACCTGAATACCAAGACAACCCACTTGCTCTTATTATATATCAGTCACCACCACCAAGTCCTCCTCCCAGAATGGTTGCTCAGGCTCCCTTTCCTTTTCCTATACCTCAACAGAAAGGTAACCAAAATTTGAAGAATATACCTACTCTTGCGCTTCCCAAATTCTATGGCCTTCTTATAGAAGACCCTTAGACATTTCTCTTTGAATTTGATATTCTTTGTTAGAGTTATGACTATACCACTGATGCCCACAAGCTGAAGTTGTTTCCATCAACTCTAAAAGAAGATGCTTTGAGATGGTTTATGGGGTTAGGTGCTAATGCTCTAGCAGATTGGAATGCCATGAACACTATGTTTCTTTTGAAGTACAAAGAGTACTGTAGAGGTCAAGATTTGAAAGGTGATGACATTTTTAAAATGCTTCAGAAGGAGGATGAAACCTTGGAGGATTATGTATCCAGATTCATGTTCAACCTATAGCATAATACATAGCACCAGCTAAATGAGGCATCTCAGAAACACCTCTTCCTAAAGGGTGTGAATGATGGAAGTATTGAGGCTCTAGACCTAATGGCAGGAGGAGATATCACACAAAAAGGTTGGGCTGACATAAAGAATATATGTCAAAATTATTCAAGGGCCACTTTGAAGAAGGGTAGTGGATTTAGAGACCTATCACATAAGTCCAATGGTGGTTTAGGAGTATCCAAAATGGAGCTTTCTAATTTGCTATTTGACTTCAAGAAAGACATTAGTAATGATATCGCCACTCAGCTGGATAGTATGCAAGCAAGGAGGAAGAAGGAAGAGTTAGATGTTGTGCTTGCTGAGTTTTGTTCTCATTGCAAAGAAAGGAAGAGAAACTGTAAATGTAAGACGGTTGCATCTGTGGACATCAACCCAATGCCCACCAAGTTCAAAGCAATAGATGAGGAGAATGTAGAAGTTTTCTATGTTGCTCAAAGGCATCCATGGGCTTAAAGACAAGGTATGCCTTCAAACCCACTAAATAATTTTGGTTATAATAATAATAGCTATTGGCCAAACCAAAACCCCCAAAATTCTGCTTCTAGGGTCAAAATTGGAATCACAACTGGTCCAATCAATAGCCACACTATAACCAAGCCTATCCACAACAACCACCATTTAACCCATACCAACAATAGTATAACTCCTATCAATAGCTGCAATAGAATAGCCAATGGCCACCTCATGGTAACTGGCAACCACAACCTTAGTGGGGACCCAATCAGCTTAATCATCAACAAGCAATAATGCTCCCACCTCAGAAGCAAGCTATTATGCCACCACCTTCTGTAGCAAATAGCAACCCTCAAAAGCCAACTCAACTTCCTGCTCAGCCAACTCCAAATCCTAATAATAAGCAACAAGCTTATTCCTTGCACGTAAATGATATCCATCTTAGATCAGGAACTATGCTTCTTGCACCCAAGAAGCCAATAATAACCAAAGTTGCTGACACCGAGGACGTACCCATGAACTCTCCTGTTGATGTTCCACCTATTGTTCAAACTGCACCGGTGCCTAAGAATCCTCCTTATTCACAAAGATTGTCTCAGGCAGTTCCTCCAAAAGAAAATCCTATAGCCACTAATTTGATTGATCAGCTCAAGCAAATGATAGTGTAGATTCCCTTGTTGGATGCACTTAAAAAAATTCCAGTCTATACCAAAGCAATTAAAGAAGCCTATATCAAACAACTTGGAAGGAAAAAGAAAGACCCTAATACTGTCCATGTCTTAGGCCAACTCTCTGATCTCATGCTAAGCAAAGTTGTAATGCCTAAGTATTCAGATCAAAGAAGTCTAGTGGTAACCATTTACATTAATGGTACCCAAAATTTAGAATGTTCTAATTGACTTGGGAGCATCAATCAATGTTATGACTAGGGAAGTTCTGCTGAAACTTAGTATCATTGGTTTGTGGGACACACCAACAATATTGCAGTTAGCTGATAATTCCATAGTCAAGCCCGATGGTATGGTTGAGGATATCATTGTTACTTTGGATTCCTTAGATTACCCTTCAGATTTCATAATCTTGTCACCCAAAGCCACTCTAGGAGGATATCCATTAATCTTAGGATGGCCTTGGCTAGCCATGACTGATGCTTGCATTGCATGCCATTTAGGAAAGATGACCATATCAGATGGAATAAATACCAAGAAGTTAACTCTGTATTCTCCAGCAAAACCCCAAAGTGAACTTGATCAATTTGTCCAGCCAAACTTAGGAGATGCTTCCCTTGAAGAAAATTTTGTGCAAAAAATCATGGTCATCGAGAGGAATCCATTCATGGTATCACAAGAAGAAGATGATATACTAGCAACAATCCTTACCAACCAATATGGTTTTGAGGAGTCATCTTGTGATGATCCAAATTATTTCCTTCAAACAATAATGCCCAAGCAAACCACATCTCAGCTTCTTGCAGCACCTATTTATCTTCACACCTTGCTACCCCATGAGATAAAGTCTCCATCCATAGCAAAAGTCTAGATGTTATAAAAAGTTAAGAGAGTTGAAATTGTTTCAGGAAAGGAGCTGAATGTTAATAAAAACCTCATTGAATATCAGATGTCTAGTCTTCTCAAGCTTTTACAGGATAGTCAGCAAGCCTTTTCATGGGATTACACTGACATGAAAGGGATAGATCCCAAAATTTGTACTCATAGAATATATATAAGCCTAGAATACAAATCAGTAAGGCAAGCTCAAAGAAGAATTAACCCTACTTTAAGGGACATAGTTAAGACCGAGTTGCAAAAGCTTCTTAGTGCAGGTTTCATTTATCCTATTTCTGACAGTCAGTGGGTTTCTCCACTCATAATTGTTCCAAAGAAAGGGGGAAAGTGGAGAGTCTATGTTGAATATAGAGAACTTAACAAAGCCACTAAGAAGGATCACTTTCCACTACCTTTCATTGACCAAGTGCTTGATAATCTTGTGGGTAAAAAGTACTTTTCATTTCTAGATGGCTTCAATGGGTATAATCAAATACAAATATCACCAAAAGACCAGGACAAGACAATGTCTACCTATCCTTCGGGAACCTTTTCTTATTCAGTCTTGCCATTTGGATTGTGTAATGCCCCTTCTACTTTCCAAAGAGCAGTGCTGGGTATTTTCTCTGACATTGCTGCTGATTGTGTTGAAATTTATATGGATGACTTCACAACTCATGGAACCACATTTGAAGAAGTATAAGCTAACTTGGAAAAGGTCCTTAAGAGATGTCAAGATTATAATCTCTCTCTTAACAGTGAAAAGTGCTATATGATGATGGAGGAGGGAGTAATCCTGGGACACTACCTTTCATCTTTTGGAATTTAGGTTGACCCTGCAAAAATTGCACTTATCAACACACTTCCCACACCGGTTAAGTAGAAGGATGTTAGGAGTTTCCTTTTTCATGCTAGTTATTACAAAAGGTTCATAAAAGACTTTAGCCAACTTGCAACACCATTACATAACTTGTTGAAGAAAGAAGTTGAATTTGCATGGACGGAGGAATGTGAATCATCATTCCAGAAGTTGAAAGATGTTCTAACAATTAAACCTATTCTCAGAGGACCTAATTGGAAACTTCCATTCCATACCACACATATGCATTTGACTATGCTATTGGAGATGTTCTAGGATAGAAAGAAGGTATTATTGAACATGCAATTTACTATATTAGTAAAAATTTGCAAGGAGCAGAATTAAATTATACTGTTACTGAAAAAGAGTTGTTAGTAGTTGTTTATGCACTAAACAAATTTAGGCACTACATCATAAGCTATGAAGTATTTGTTTATACTAATCATTCACCTATCAAGTACTTAATGAATAAGACTACCATTAATGATAGATTAGCACGTTGGTTACTCCTCATGTAGGAATTTGATGTAAGGATAATAGACAAACTAGGAAAGGCTAATGTAGTGGCCGATTTATTGTCACGACTGCAAGTGCTAGATGATCCTGTAGTAATTGATGATAGCTTCCCTAATGAGCACTTATTTTCTATTGATTCTTTTAATCCATGGTATGCAGATTTAGCCAACTACCTTGCTACAGGGAGAATGCCACCTCACTTCTCTCCTAAAAAGCGTCATCTATTGGTTGAGAAGATTTTTAACTTCTCTTGGATATCAGGCTTTATGTTTTATACCAGACTAGACCAGGTCACAAGGTGATGTGTTCAAGAGGATGAAGCTTATGACATCCTTTGAGCATGCCATGATGAGCCATGCGGAGGAAATTTTTCCGCAAAGAGGACATCCTAAAAAATTTTGACAACTAGATACTACTGGCCTACTTTGCATAAGGATGCAACAAAACATACTCGGCACTGTGATAGGTGCCAACATATGGGACATCCCATGAAGTCTGATGAAATGCCCCTGTAGCCACAGATAGTTGTCACACCCTTTGACAAGTGGGGTATTAACTTTGTTGGACCCATTGAGCCCTCTTCTCATGGGAAGTCTTACATCTTAGTATGTATTGATTATGAAACAAAATGGGTTGAAGCCAAAGCTATGAGACATGCCAGAGATCACAAAGTTGTTGAGTTTCTTTATGAATGCATATTCACTAGATTTGGAGTACCAAGGGAAATTTTCACAGATCAAGGGGCACAATTCACTTCTAACCTTATCACAGAGTTGATGCAGGAGTACATGGTGCATCATGGAAAATATTCACCCTATCATCCTCAAGCCAATGGCCAAGCTGAAATCACAAACTAGGAGATAGAATCCATTCTTGCTAAAATATTGGTTGTGCATAAAAAGGATTGGGCTACCCACCTTCTTGAAGCCATATGGGCTTACCGCACCACATGGAAAACCACCATAGGGTTTACTCCTTTTGAGTTGGTATATGGAAAATCAGCCTCTATGCCGATTGAGTTCCAGAATAAAACACTTCACACTGCCTCAGATCCGGATATAGATATCACCAAAGCACAAGAAGACAAATTACTACAATTAAATGGATTGGATGAATACAGAAAGTATGCTCTCCACAATATAGAGTTGATACAGCAGCAAAGAAAAAATGGCATGATAAGTTCATTCGTGATAAGAAATTTTATGTAGGAGATTGGGCATTGTTGTATGATTCAAGATACCAGCACACACCTAGGAAATTTCATACCAGATGGCTTGGGCATTATGAGATCATATCAGTATTTGATAATGGAGTAGTACAACTTTCAACCATTGATCCTATTAAATTCAAATTACTCATCAACGAGCATCACCTGAAACTTTACCACAAACCTATTAGCTGTGATGAGTTCCTAAAGTAGTTCTAGAGCCCAACTGAAGCAAGCGATCCTATAGCCAAAGAATCTAGGTCTTCCACCTAGCATTCTGCTGATTCTTGATTCCATTCAAGAACACCATAATAAATATTTCACATTTTGTAGAATAATTTCTCCATAATAATTTTTCATCTCACCTTCTCTTTTTTCCACCCATTCACCTCATCCAATCACTTCAATTATGCAAGTGCAATTTTTTTGAACAATTCCTCCTGCAGCACCTACAAGTTCGTGCCACATATACTCGTACATATATTATTTGTATTCATTAATTTTTAGGATTTTGTGTCATTTTAATTTTTTACTCTTGCTTAACCTAGCCTAGTGGGACCCATGCCATTACTTAGTTGGGGGGGAACTATTCTATTTTTTAAATTTCAAATTAGCATGTAAAATTAAAGTTCTTGTCTTTGAATTGTGTTTACGACATGACTTGATGATCTGTCCTTTTGTGATTGCGTCATCACATTTGAAGTGAATTAAAGATATTAAAGTCTGATCTTGATTTCTAATGATATGTCACAACGTGTTTGGGGTGGTAGCCTTGGCACGTGTAAGCTATTATGAGATGTTATGCAAAAATTATATCATTAGATTTCGTGCAAAAATATTTAATTCTATGAATCAAGTTGCAGTTTGTACGCTATCTTTTCTTCTGCAACATCTTGTTTCATAATGCATTGAGGTCTGTGACTCACCATTGTTGAGCTCTGTGGGAATTGTAGTTCTGCAAATTCAAAATTTGTTTGAGAGTAGCAATGGGAGGTGACCTTCAATGGCATGAGCCAGTGCATCATAGGATTTTTCTAAATGATGCATCCACTTGTGAAATGTTTAGAAGAAGAGGATGGATGGATTATTGTTTAAGCCTTAAAGGGTTTAATGAGGAAGTCACTCTGCAATTTTTATCTACCTTGAAGGACGGGTTTGCAAAAGTCAAAGGCTTGAAGATTGAATTCATAGAAGATGTAGTAGCTAAAGTGACTAGTTTACCACGAGAAGGTGAAAAATGGGTGAAAGATTTTGACCTATGTTCGGTGAGAGCCTAGTTCACTTTGCATGGTTATCCTTAGTTAGATATCAATAAGAAGCAAGGAACTTGGTGATTATCTTTGCCTCTAGAGTTCATTCAGCTAGTCACATTTGTTATTTAGTACTTCACCTGCGAGGGACGCCACAAGTATTTGCATGCTTTGCATTTCAAAATTCTTAGTCATCTTTGGCATGAAAATAGACCAGTAAATCTTCCCAACTTCCTATTTAACATTGTGAAAAAGAAAGCTTTATTAGTCCAGTTAGGAAGAAACTAATCTATTTCACATCATTGCTTAATAAAATTAATTGTAGAAAGGGAATTGAATAGACAAAAGGTTGGGACATGGGAAGAATTTTTGCAAATGAATGAGGTTGAACCTAGAGTAGTCAGCCCTAGAGGTTGGAGAGAGAAAACATCCTCTGGGGTTCATAAAATTGTTCAAAGAATTGAGAATGATCCTGAAGCCTCTCCTTCCATTTCTAGGTCACCTAGAAAAATAACTTTCAGTGCTGGAGCCTCTACTTCTCAGAGGAAGAAAAACAAAAGTATAGAAGCTCCCAATATTCTTGAATCTTCATCGTCCGTAAGGACCAGGTCTACATCTAGGAAAGATAAGGGTACAACAATGGAGCCAGAAGAGGAAATATTAGAATCTTAGCCTAGTCATAATACTGATAATGTGGAAGAAACCCTACATTCCCCTAGGGAGGAGAATCCTGAAAACCCTCCTGAAGCAGTTGCAGAGGAGGTAGTCACTAAAAGAAAGAAATGAAAGAGTCCTCCGAGCTCATCCATACCCCCTATGAGGAGAAAGAGAAGGCTTTCTGAGAAAGATGTTGAACCTTTTGTTCCTATTGTTAACCTTGAGTCCTCTGAATCCAAAGAGCATGAATCTATAGAAAATGAGTCTTTGGAAAATTCCTCTTCTGAGGAATTGTTTCATCAAACTGAAGCCAGTGACACTATATTGAGAGAGCAGAGTCTATAAATAGAGGTTAATCTTGGAGTTAACTACATATTGATTGATAGTGACAAGGACTCTGAGGACACAGTGGAATTTGTAGATAATTCTGTCAGGCCAGATGTTAGTATGAATTTAGAAGAAACCCCTGACTTTGGGACTAAAATTGTTGAAGTACCCCAGCAAAGAAGTCAGGATAGGTTAGAAACACTGGCTAAGGTAGTAGCTGATGTTAGTGAGGAAAGAAATGTAATAAAGATAATTGTTTTGTGGAAGGGGAAGTCCTTTGCACCAAAGAAAATAATTAAAACTCCTCACTTTCCATCTGGATGGGTGGATATACTCAATCAAGAACCTTTACCCCCACCAGATTTGTCTACACCCCTTGCTGCAGGGATAAACTTATACCAACAGTTGTTATGGGAAAAGACACAATGGAAATTAGAAAAGGAAAAATTGAAATGAGTCATTAGTGAACAGGATTCTCAGTTGGAGCAGAAATCAGATGAGATTGAGATATTGAAGCAAAGGATTGATTAGATTACAAGATTAATTCCAGAGCTAATGGAATACACATCACCATCTCTGGTGTATACATTATTCCTTAAAGAGCAACTTGTTAATTTCAAATTAAAAAGAATTGTAGAAGGCCTCAATCCTTCCATATCAATTCCCCATGAATTTTACTATGCCTTTCAGTCTACTCCAATGACTCTGAAAACCTATTGTGTGAATGGTACTTACATAACCTAGCAGTTCCTGATGACACGGAGTGGAATTCACTCCTCTATGTAGGGGATGTATAGTTAAGAGAAGTTATGTCTAGGATGCAGAACAAGATGAGTAGGGAACATCATGCTACGCCATACATAGACAAAGAAATGTTAGCTCCTTTGATGATGAGACCTAAAGTTCAGCACTCCATGTGGACATATTTTGACTAGCTTTCTATCATAGAAAACACTAGTGGAGCCAATAAGATCTATCCAGTGCGAGAACAAGCTTTTGCAGACTAGGACCAGCATTCCTCATGAGATGTTGCCATAGCAATTAGTGCCTCTAGGAAGAGGTGGATAAGGATGTCACATGGTCTAAAGTCAAGGGAACCTCACTCACCAAAGAATCTAACCCTTGCTACAAGAAGAGTTCCATGATACATTATGTTGGGAAGGGCACTCCTTACCCACTAGTTTCCATTAAGGTTTTAGCCTCCACTCTTCCTATAGCCATTTCTAGCGATGAACGACAGTGCAGTAGATTATGACATGGCCATTGAAGTCCAGTGATGGGAAAGACTCGAAGAATCTCATGGATACTTTGATTATGTTAATGATGAGTCTGGGCAAAGAACAACTAGTGAAATGAGGGCCCATGCTAGGATTCAGAACTTCATCATTGTTGGGGACCAACAATAGTTCAGTTGGGGGGAATGATGGGTGTTGGTTAGAAATATCACTTTTTATTTTTTGCCCTGAATTTATGGATGATCTTGAAGAAATTGCAGTCTTTAGGGTTTGCTAGGTCTAATTGCCTTTAAAAATTAGAAAAACCCTAGCTATGGTCATCAGTGTTCTAATCTCCTGTTACTTTATCAGATGACTTCAGTCTCAAAATTTGCATGTGCACTTCTATTTTTCTCTTAGTCCCTAAGTCTCCTTAAGGTTTAGGAATATTCCCTTTTGTTTGGTGATTGCCCAAAAGCCTTTGTCACCCGATCTCATGAGCTTTTCAGAATATTCCTTAGTGTCTAACGACTTAGCGTTTCCCTTTTAGTCTCCAGATCTCACAATATTTTCTTGAGATTTAGCGACCACTGTATTAGATTTATCACTAAGGGACTATAGTCGCATGATATCCAGTTGAATTTACCTATGGTCAAGCAATCTCGAGATGTTTTATTAAAATGGCCTTCTGTTCGGTGACTATGAGTTCTCCTTTTAGTCGCTGAATCTCTCGATGTGACAGTGGTCTTCTTTGATGGTTGTCTCTAGATCTTGTATTTTTCTCATAGTTAGTCTCTTCTTTCAGAGATTGAGAGTTCCTTTGGTCGCATTATCTCCAAATGTTGGCAGCTATTTCTTCTGCAGCTGGTTTTTTCACGGCGCAGTTGTCTCCAAATCTCTAAATACAGTGGTTAAGTGACAAAGGTTTGATAGATTTAATGAGAACCATTGATGGTTTTTTATCATGTGGATGGTGCTTGATCTCCAATTTTAACTCAGAGTTAAGAAATGTTCTCATGATTTGGAGAATGCCTCAGTTGTTTGTTCTCAGAACTAAACCCCAGTTAAGTGAAAGATTGTGAGATTTAGCAAGAAGTCTTTATCACCAAGTCTCCAGATTTGCCCGAGGTAAAGTGAGGGTTAATGAAATGGTTGGGACAAGGTGACTATGTGGTCATGTGATCTCAAGTTCCTAAAGATTAAGTAGAGAACCTCCAACGATTCAACGACATAGTTATCTCTGGGTTACTGAATCAAGCGGTTAGTTGTGAAAATCTCTCATGACTTAATGTGGATTGCTGGATGAATTGAGGGACAAGATAGATGGTGGTCATGTGATCTCAAGAAAAAAGTCAAACAGTCAAAGTTTTATGAGATTATGAGACTTCAGGTTTGTCACTAGATCTCTAGGTCGGATGATCACTGAAAGTTTTTAAGAATGAATATATTGCCACGACTATAGTTTCGACTATAGTCGTCAGTTCTCAGAATAGAATAAATTGAGATTTCTTCCCTTCAATCACCAGATCTCCAGATGGTCAGGTTGCCAAATCTTAGAATAAAGTTTGAAAAGTCAAAATTGTTCCGCGACTACAAGATTTCCTCTTAGTCGCCAGATCTCAGAATACCTTTCTAAAGCGCCAAATTTGTAAAATGACTATGTGTCTTTTTCTTCAGTCGCTAGATCACAGAATGTTCAAATTTAAAATTTCTTAGCTATGGCTAGTAACTTGAAACCCTGTGCGTATCAAAGTAATGGAGGAGGTGACCTTTTGTTGGCTGGAGATGTCAAATGTGGTGGCACATTCAATACTACAAGTTAAAATAGTTAGAGGCGGCTCATTTGAGAGTTACGAAGCTTATTGGAGAAGTACAGAGTGCTAGGTTTTCTATGCTTTCCAGACTCGCAGTGTTATTGTAATACCCCAAAAATGGGCTATAAGTTCATTAATCTCCTACATCAACAATTTGAATGAAATCGACATCAAAGTCCTAATCTAAGGCACATCTAAACATCATCGAATCATAATTGATTATCTTAAATTCTGCATCGGAGAATATTCCTAGTAATATTCCTAATCATCATTATCTTTAATTTTATAATTATTTGGCAATAAATCACATTTATCCTAAAGTTTGATTAATTGAATATTTTCATATTTAATTAATTAGATTTAATATTTGCCACTTAATTGTGTAATTAAATTTAATTCTATCTATTATTAATTATATTATTTAATTTTGACAATAAATCTAATATCATATGAATAATTGATTAAATTCTTATTTAATTAATTAAAGCAAGTTGTCATTATTGAATAATATAGTTTTTAATAACAATTTGATTAAATAATTGATTAACCCATAAATCAATTGTTTTATTTTTAAAAGCAATTAAGTTGGAAATAAATCACTTTATTATTAAATTAATTCATAAATAAAACATGCACAATCATAAAAGCAAACAACTATCAATTATCAATTAAAGCTAAACTCTATTTTGAGTTAAAGCTTAGGTTTTGCATGTTTTTGTGAGTTAATTATCCTTTATTTAAAAATAACTCAAAAATCAACTTGAGTTATTTGAGTGATTTATGGCTTTTTTTCATGCACCTCCAAAGCCTTGGATTTCTATAAAAACAATGCTCAGTTCTTCATAATTCATCTCTCAATCATCTCTCAATCATCTCGCAAATTGCAAACTTACTCTACAGGAATCATAGCATATCAGATTTGGAGAATTTGCACAATTGGAGCTTGAAAGAATCAACTTGTGAATTCAAAGCTTTGTGAGATCAATTTCAATTTCATATTTTTCATATCTTAGCATAGAATTTCATAGTTTTCATATCATTGTTAGAATCTTCATTGTTAGATCATTTAGCATTGATAGCATATCAATTTCATCTAGCATAGATTCATATCAGTTTTTATCATTCTTATTGCATAGAAAATATCAAAAATATAGATTAATTGCATTCAATTTCATATCCATCAATTGCAATCAAATCCTTCATTTAGGTGTTGTCTAGGTCACTGATCTTGATTACAATCTGAGAACATCAATCTCGCACCTATTAGAAGGCAGTAAATCACTTGGTTAGATAGCTTTCAATTTTGCACGATTTTGATTATCACTAACCTCTAATGTTTTACTGAGTGTTGTGTCTATAGATCAGGTACAATTTTCACACACACAGTTATCAGTGAATTTGCAGAGGAATTTTTAGAGCTATATTCAGGATGAGTCAGGTGATAGCAAGCAGAACTTCTACCAGCCGAGGGTCGAAAGAGAAAGTAAAGGAAAATTTTTCAGATGAATTTCTCACTCTCTTGCCTGGTTCTTCTCAAAACAAGAAGGTCAGTGATGACATTTTTGTCAATGACTTAGCTTACTGTAGGGATGCAAAAACTCTAAAAATCATAGGCATGTGCCTGTTTACATATTTCTACAAGAACCGTGATAGTGTCATACCATTTTCAAACCCTTGGATTTCAGGGTTGGCCAAGTTGATTGTTTCGGAGGTTTTTCTAGATGCGAACTTACTCCTCATGCTATCTCAGAGATATGATCCTCTCTTAAAGACCATTAGAAAAGAGGATAGTTCACCCTTGATAACCTTAGACTGAAATTCTTTCATGAATGCTTTCAAGATTCAGTTTCCAGTGGCCATGAAAATCAACTTACAAGCTTTAGCAAATAGATATGTCAGAGAGGCTACTCTGGTCTCCAGGGAGATTAAGAATCATATGCCTAAGGAGAATAAAAACTATATTGCACCTATGGCTGGATTGATTCTGTATGCCTACAAAGACCTGAAGTTTTACATGAAATACATTGCATATGGGATATGCAAGGTTTTGGGAATTGATGCGGGTCCTAAGAGGATTACATATGATATTTTGATGCTAGTGATGGATTCACAGAGCTGTATGGTGAGAAAAGGGTATGAATTTATTGGTTATATCATAAACAAGATGCATGAGGGTTTTTTGTCCTTAAAGAGTTTCACCACTGGTTCTCAACCTAGGTTCATGCATTACTCCCTGTTGATGCACCTAATTGTGTATCACAATTATGGTCTGATAAATTTGAATGATCTCAAACCACAAATGATGTGGAATGGACAGCCTAACCCAGTATAGTTTTGGTTAGGAGTGTGGAGCCCTTCTTTCCCTAGGTGAGATTTTAGTGCCTTTGAAAACTGGATTGTGTACCCCATTCTTTGGAGTATGGGTGTAAATTGCACAAGATTATCTACCAAGGTCCTGCAGCTGGTGAGACCCCTATAGTTTATTCATAATTTGACCAAGGGTCACAATTGGGGAGATATTTACTATGAGACAAGCTATAGGATGATTAGGGTTTATGGGTGCCCTCAGCCTCCTCATCTACTTCTATTTTATGTACCACCAAGAGTTGCATTTCTAGAGTTTGTCTGGGAACTTGTGTTGATAGAAAGAGAACACTTGGCTTCCCATAGGAAAGGGACTCTCAATCCTCGACACTTTAGGGTACGTTATATTACAATTGGAAAGGGAGCATTCAGTAAAGTAAATGATTGGTTAGAGAAGTACAAGATGTTTGCAGCACCACATAGGTATGTAGATAGAGAAGGTTTCATGGCTGCTGCAAGAAAATACTACATGCCTACCATTCCTTTCAATAAGCTACATGAAGAGTATCCTGAAGAGGATGTGATTAGAAACATCAGTGAGGATGATGAGGTGGAGAAAAGAATTGGGCAATTGGATCAGTTACACAGAATTGAGAAGGAATTTAAATGAAAAGGATTGGTATTTGGGGGTTTCTTTCCCACTTTGCCTTACCTCTAAAGACTTGAGTAGAAGATGGCTCAATTTGACACACTTGTTGAATCCATGAAGGATCAAATTAATGATGCTAATCAAGGAAAAAAGGCCCATTCAAAATCAGAATGTGATGAGGATAGTGATGGTGGCTACCCCATATATAGTCCACCCACTATGGAACAACCAATGGCCGAAGGGCCTGGAGAGGAGAAAGAAAATGTAGACCTTGCTAAATTGTCCAATTCTGAGGATACTACTGAGCCTCAAAAGAAAAAGAAAAAGTTGTTAACCGGTGAACCTTCAAAGTGGAGGAAGAAAGACAGAATAAGTGCCCTCTACACAGGGACTAGCTTTCATCACCATGAAATTAGGAAAGCAGTTAGAGAGGCTAAAAGGAAACAAAAATATGAAACAAAAGATGTAGAGTTGCCTCTGGCCTTGGGCCAAGATGAAAGATTGATTGAGCAAGATGCCTTTATGAAGGATGACAATTTTGTGAATTCTGAAGAATTCAAAAGTTTTTTGCTATGGAATAAGCAGCAACAGGTGGCTTCAAGTGTACAAATAACTGAGGAAGGTCAAGTACCAGATGAGGCATTGCAACAATTGAAGGAATATTACCCTAAGGAAGAAAATCTTACTACAAATGAGGCCAAGGAATTAGTGAGAAAAATTAATATGTTGCTTTTTCCAGGGTGGAGTTTGTATACTGACTTCATAATAGATTAGATAAAGAGACAAGAAGATATCACTCTATCTTCTGAGACCCAAGTAGGGGACATAATAAGAGGATTTGGGTATAGCCCAAAAATTCAGGCCTTGGCCATGTGGAGTCTATATCCAAGAGATAGGAAACGACATATTTTGAATGTAAAAGAACAAATGGAGGGAGATAAAATAGTATGATCAATCCACAATACAGGGGACCTAGAAATTTCTCAGGTTTTGACCCAATTTGCAAAATTAAATGAGGATAAAACTAAATAGTTGTTAGAGAGATTTGGAAACCTCTTGGAGGACTACAGTGCCTTGGTGAAAGATAGGAACTTGAAGATTATTAAAGTCATAGCATTAGAGAAGTAGGCGGAGGAACTACAATTGCAAATTATAAATACCCATGTAGTAGCCCCTGCACTTCTTGAACAACCAACGGCAATAGAGGCACAAGGAATGACAGATGAGGAGGTGGCAGTTGAATTGAAAAAGATCAATGATGAAAAGAATGAGGCAGTATTGCAAGCCCTATTGAGTGTTTTGTGGCACAGATTGAACACAATCAAGGATAAATTTGACCTAGTTTATAATGCTTATGGAAAATTGCTAGAATTGCAAAAGGAGGTCAACAGTTATGTGCAAATTTTGAGTGAGTTTTATACAGTGTGGTCTGTCAGAGCACCACTTTTTGAGAGATTGATTTTTGCTCAATCTATGGGGAGTGACATACCGGAGATAGTTGTAGGAGTTGGTGAGGAGATTGATGGAATTAAAGCCATTCTACCACTTTTCAAGGGTAAGGAAAATTTGATTGATGCTAAGATAGCCATGCTCAACTCATGTACCAATAGATTCATCCCCTCAATTTTGAGTACAGATGGGACAATGAAGAGCCTTGATAATTGGAGATCAGATGATGATCTTCTACTGCCTAGGAAAGAGGCATTTTTAGGTGAGAGTAATGATGTTGATTTAGAGAGCTTCAATAAGGCCTTAGATGAAGCCATCAAAGCAGAGGTGGACCTCACCAAGTTTGTGATAGATGTTAAGATAATTACGGATGCTAGATGGGAGAGACAAAAAGCCCAACTACAACTTGTCCAAGGTTTTAATTGGCCATTAGAGGAACAGGTAACTGCATGGGATGAAAAGATAGAGCCCAAAAAGGCTAGATCTGTGACAGTTGATTTGGATATTTTGGATGAAGATTGAAAAGGACATCTAACACACCTGACACCTGATCCAAGGAATACAAGATTGATAAGCTATCATTCAAGAATGGTGTAAGTTAGCCTGAAATGGTGGTCACCATGTCTCATTGAAATCAAGGAGCTATCATAAATAGTTGCAGTTGAAGGTGTCAATTTTTTATCAGCCAAAGATGTACCATAATTTGAGGAAGTTTTGTCCTTTCACCACCTGTGGGTTGGTTGTATTTTTATGTGTTAAAAGGGAGTTAGGTTTTCCAACCACCCGAAGCTTGTTGCATTCCCATTAATGAGGGAATTCCAAGGTGGTTGTGATAAGGCTATATAGTGGAATTTCTTAGGGGTAGATCACCAAGCTTCTTGTCTGGTCTTCTGAATAATGGAATTGTAAATGTAAGTGGAAAGTTGAATTTAATACAAATACACTGCAACTTCTACCATATATTGTTGTTGTCTCTTTTCTTATGTATTTTACTCTTGTATGTTTTTCATGTTAGGCATTTGAAATATACTAGTTGTAAGGCAACTTGCTTGACTGTTTTATGAGCTTCTTTCAAGGAAAGAATTAGCAGTGCTTATATTTCATCTTAGAGAGTAAATATATTTGTATGGATCTTTGATGATAACAATATTTGGTTAACAGAATAGTTTGTAAGGCATCCTATTTGGATTTGTAGTTGGTGTGTAAGGCACATTGTTGTATTTCTTTTAAGGTTTACTTGTTGATTTGCATTGTGAATCTATTGCCCTTAGGATTAGGTACCGGTTTGGTATTTGTTCCTCACAGTTGTATCTTTCATCGATCTCAGAGAAGAAGTTGAAACATTCACATTATTTATCAATACCTTTTTATTTTTATGTTTATTGCACTTGATAGATTGGATTGTGCCCAAGGAATTTAGTTCATATTTCTTGATTCTGCAAAGAGAGAATCACATTAGGTTTCCCCTCCTTAAAAGGAAGAAGGATGAGAATCCTTAAAGCACTCATTATTGCTTCACTTATAGTCACACTTTGTCTGGTTAAAGTTTGCATTAAGGTGATTACAGTCATATGCAAAGTGCTCTATAGGTTTATGCATTAAGAAGACTAGAAGCTAGTCAGTGTCCACTCATAAGAATACTACAAAGATAGTCATCATCAAAAGGTAATACCTACCTGAGTCTATGGAGCTCAAAAATGAAGGAGGATCTTATCCAATCCTCAGCAATTAGGTCTTTCTCTTGTGGGAATCAGTCTCAGGGAACACAAGTTCAAGCATCATTTTATGTCCAACAAGAAAAATCCCTAACAATGGGCTTCTAAAATAGCCATCTTTCTCAGTTCTTTTTATCCTCTTTCTAGAACAAATTGATTGCACATAGAAATGAATTTATGGTTTTAAGCATATGAACTAATGGTTTCTATGTATATGTTATATATGTGTGTGAACATAAGATGGAAATGTGGATACTTTTAAAGACATAATATCTACTTAAATTCATGGATAGGAATGGTGAATATAATAGCTATACATGTTAATGGATGTTTCCTTGCCTAAGCTATGTTTTGGGTAGTTACCTCTTGTAGCCGTAGGATTTGCAAGAATGATAATTAAGACTTACAACTTTTCCTAATATTGATGATGTGGATATATATGTATATGGTTGGATGTGTGTGCATTGATTGTTTTGCAAGATTTGACTGTGGATATTCAAAGACCAACATACTGGTGCAGGATTCATCAAAGCCAACTGTAGATTACAAAAATATTTGCAAGCAAGTCAATACTTTCTATTGCATGCAATCCACAGATTTAGTATGCACTATATTTCAGGATTATTCATGGTCAATAATGTTTCTGTTGTGAAACTTTATGAGTTGTAACCAATCCTCATTTATGAAGTGATCGTAGATTTAGGAGATAGTTGTAGCTTCCTTTTAAATAATTGACTGTTGTGACTCTTTTGGAGTTAGTCGAACAAACTAGTTTTTAATAGAACTCTTGCATACTATTTCAATTAAGTGTAATTGTTTTATGGATGAATAGAATGTTCAATTCAAGTTTACATCTTTCATCTTGATTGTACTTCTCATTCACTCATTCAAGTGAGCCCACTTGATGAGTGAATTGTTCTGTTAGTGTAGAATTCATTTTCCTATTCATTTTATATGTATTAGAACTCTGTTGTTCCTGTAGCTACTGATATCAGAATTAGTAGCCTATTCCTGCAACACAGTCAGTTGGAGTAGTTCCTAACTGCAATTTCCTGCTTTGATTAGAATACATTTGTTTACTAGTTTTAGTATATTTTTCCTAAATCATAAGCATTTAAATTCCTTAGATAGACTTAGAAAGAGAAGGTTTGAAGCATATACTTTGCAAATGCCATTCCAAGTTTATGTCCCTGGTCGATAATTAAATGAGACCAAATAATTCATTTAGGAATCAATTGGGGTGTCCAATCCTGAAATAGGTAGTCCAATGCTCTAGGTTTCTGATACTATTATTTGGCCAAGCAATTTCATTATCGATTTTTAAGTTATTGGGGATTTTCTTAAAAAGTGACTTTTATTTTATTTTAACAACTTAGGTTTTGAAGATTTTGAGGGTTTTTCTCAAAAGCAAAGAGAAGAAAATTGAATTTTGGCATAGAGGAGATATTTTAGGAAGCAAGATTTTATTGGCATTTTTTTATTGGCTTTCTTGGTGTGATTTCTCCCTCTCCTTAAAATTTCATTCGATTTGGTGGATAATCTTTCATTTGGCAAGTGATTCGATGGTTTCTTGAGCTTGAGAAGATGCGTTTTGATTCATTTCTCAATTCTTGTTTTAAATCATTTTTGTTTTCTTGGACATTATTCTTTATGCTTGAGATTATGATTTTTATGGAAAAATTTACTTGCTTGTGGATGCAATTTGTGAGTTTATATTCTAAATTGATTCTAATTTTCAAAACTGATGGGTTTTATCTTTCTTGATGGCTACGATTTTCATGCTTACAAATTTGGATGAAAATAATATATTTTTGTTATTTTCCATTCATGGGGGAAAATAGATTTTCTATTTTTCTTGATATTTAAATTTGGAATTTGAGCAAATTTTGGTCTACAAAACCCTATATCCATGTTTTAGCCCAATTGTTCCTCTTTTGGTTATTTTGTAGGGTGAATTTGATGTTGGGGCTCATGTGGGAGTATTGGAAACTTTTTGTATGCTATGGGTGTTACAAGTAGTGGTTGTCATTGCACCAAAAGATTGACATGTTAATGCCTGATACAACCACTAGACTTATAGAAGACACAAGAGGAGATTAAGGCATGTCATGAATCTCAAGGGGAGTGCTAACCATTTTGCCAACAATATCCCCCTCAGTGCTACCCAAGGGGATTCAAACATATGACCAAGCTCTGATACCACTTATTACAAGTAGTGGTTGTTGTTGCACCAAAAGATCGACCTGTTAATGCTTGATACAACCACTAGACTTATAGAAGACATAGGAGGTGGTTAATCCATGTCATGAATCTTCAGGGGAGCGCTGACCATTTTTCCAACAATGGGCTTGGGATTTTACCTTGAGGAGGAGTTGTGAGTTCTTGAATATGCATGTAATTGTGGAATTTGTCACTTTTGTGTTCATGTGAGAACACTTGGATCATCTCACATGGTTGATATGGTTGTACTATTGCCAAGTGATATGTACAAAATTCACCATGCTTGTATGTATGTGAAAGAGGAGGCCATTGTTTTCCTTATGTATTACTTGAATGGATGTTAAGACAAATCTTGGGAGGATCAAAATTGGGGGACTACGACATAAAGGGGCCACTAGGGTATTCCATTGTAGAGTGCTTAATCCAATTATAACATAATAAATTAATAGCGTTAAAACATTAATTAATAAGATAAAAAATGTCACAGATCAAAAGTACCATCCATAAAGAGCCTAGAGCTATCAATCATAGATTATTTCAGCATGCCTTTTGAGTTCTCATTAGCCAATGAAGTATTGGAGAAGGCCTAACATTACTAGCACGTTAGGTTCCTTGTCTCAATGAGAGGCTTCTTGACACCACATAAGTCATAGTGGGGTGAGACAATGTGTTATTTCATTCCCCACCCTAGCCATGTGATGACTCTATCATCATTATATTGTGAACTCACTCAAATTAATCCATTGATCAAGTAGGTCTTGTGATGTTAAGTACCTGGATGGTTCTGATATATTGTTATCTTGACCCTTGATTTTTGTGTGCTACTATTTATATGTGTTGATTCTTGTTTTTGTATGATTTTGGTACTTATGGATATTTAGTGGGGTGGGGAAATGTGTTAATTTTCCCACCCTAGCCATGTGATGACCCTATCATCCTTATATTGTGAACCCACTCAAATTAATCCATTGATCAAGTAGGTCTTGTGATGTTAAGTAACTGGATGGTTCTGATATATTGTTATCTTGACCCTTGATTTTTGTGTGCTACTAGTTATATGTGTTGATTCTTGGTTTTTTATGATTGTGGTACTTGTGAATATTTTTTATGATTTGGTTATGCTATTGTTGTTAGGAGTAGTCCCAAGAGATAACTAAGAGGAGGGGGGGTGAATCAATTATCTACAAGTTTCCATTCTTTATCCAATTCAGTATGCTTAAACATAAAGCATAAACACAATGAAAGAACACTTGACCACAACACTAATATTTTGGTTATGGGGAAACCCAAATAGGTAAAAACCCCAATGGGAATTGACACCCACTAATAATCTACACTAGTGTTTTATGATCCTTTTTAGAAGATCCTTAACCCTGTTAGGAGTTGTCTTTACAATGCATTTAGTATAGTGACCTGGTCAAGGGTTAGACCCTATTAGGATTATTTTACAATTAACCCTATTAGGGGTGAGGATGCATTGTCTGAGAGTACACTACTCAAAGGGGTGAAGGCTACAACCTTCTGAATAATAGATACACACTATATCTGGATCTTGGTGAACTACACTTTGACCTACTATCTGGATCAATTCCAATGTATAGCACAAACTCTTTACTTGGTCACATAGACCTTTTGCTGATGGTTCAACACTTCCCACTCTCTGCTCTACTCTCTACAACCAACTCTGAACCATACCTTAGCAATCACAAATGATTGCCTATAAATATCTTTCCTCCAAATGATATAATCAAGTCAGCCTATTAGAACCACCTTGAAATCATAATTTTTAAACCATAACACATTCCAATAATAATTTTGTTGGCTCTACTAAGCATGCAACACAATCTGGGACCTATCCAATATTAATAAATGTAGACACACAATACACACTGTCGGCTCTACCAAATAAGCTAAAGCTTTCTCCTCAAATAAATTGCATCATGCACTCTTAACCAAACATTGTTAACACTTCCCCAATTCGTAATCCAAGGGCGCATACCGAAATGATAAGTGAAACTCCTGAATCAATATAATCTTCGTCATCTCTTAATCTTCATCGGCTCTTCTGAATAAACATAAGAAACTGATATTGGTGAATAGTGACTACATAAATTCACTTCTACTAATCATCATACTCTATTTCCATGATTGTAACATCACTAATATGTCTTCATCACATATCCAAAGGTGCAAGGCTCCATGATGATTGTATGAACAATCACTCATAGAACACTACCTGTAGCTCCATCAAGAACATTGTTGACACAAGTTGCTACATAACTGTATGTACTAACAGTTAACCTCTGCATCCATAATATCATGTTGATAACATGTCCATGCTTCATATACTCAAAGCTTACTACATAAGTCTTCCACACATGCTACTTACCATATGTTGTCATCAATGACAAACATACAGTTAGCACTGGCTTGTTGGAAAATCTCCAACAATCTCCCCCTTTGGCATTGATGGCAACATATGGAATGAAAAACACCACCAACCCAAATGAATAATTCTTTTATAAAATTCGCTATTTTATCAACTGAATTTCTTTCATGATTGAATACTACTCCCCCTTAGTATATTACTCCTTTAATTCTATTTTTCATGACTATATATTACTCCCCCTTTCACATCAATGGCAAAGGGTGCCAATCATTTTAAGCTCTGATACTACTCCCGAAGTAGAGTAGTCAGCAATCCACCAGTCCTTTAGGACTGATGCACTTTCCTCTTTCTCTAAGCAGAATCAGGGAAGAGAATTACTCCCAACTTCTCCCTGAGATACTCAAAAGTATCCTTTGGTAAGGGCTTTGTGAATATATCTGCTAGTTGTTCTTTTGTGCTAACATAGTTTAACTTAACTTCTTTCTTTACCACTTTCTCTCTTAGGAAGTGATACTTAATCTCTATGTGCTTTTTCTTTGCATGCATCATAGGATTCTTTGACATGTTGATAGTGCTAGTATTATCACAATGAATAGTAATAGGATAATCAATATGAATACCAAAGTCCTTTATCATCTTCTTGATCCAAACAATTGTAAAATAATTCTGGGCTACTGCAACATACTCTCCTTCTGCTATTGACTGAGAAATACAATTTTGCTTCTTGCTTGTCCAAGTGACAAGTATGTCACCAAGAAACATTTCTCCACTAGATGTACTCTTTCTATCATCAACGCATCCTGCCCAATCAACATCTATATAAACATGAAGCTCAAAATTCTCTGAGTAAGGATACCATAGACCATAATCTATAGTGCCCTCCAAATATTTGAATATTCTTTTTACTACCATGAGGTGACTTCGTTTAGGCTTTTCTACAAATCTTCCAACTATGCAAACTACATTAGAAATGTCTAGTCTAGTTTGAGTAAGATATATGAGTTTACCAATCTTAGACTTGTATAATGTTGTATCTACTACCGGAGAATCATCTTCTTTGCAAGCTTGCATCCTGTTATCATAGCTATTCCCACTGGTTTGCAATCATACAACTTGAACTTCTTAAATATCTCTTTCACATATTTGGACTGATTAATGAAAATACCTTTCTCTGTTTGTTACACATTTAATCCCAAGAAGTATTTGATAGGTCCAATCACGCTCATCTCAAACTCACTCGGCATCTCCTTAGCAAATTCTGCTCTAAGTTTGTCATTACCCCCAAAGATAATGTCATCAACAAATATAGCTACAAGTAGTAGTCCTTTAGATGTCTCTCTTATGAATAGATTACAATTTCCTCCTCCTTTCTTGAATCCAACTTTTGTTAGATATCCATCAAGTCTCTCATACCATGCTCTAGGGGCTTGCTTAAGTCCATAGAGGGCTTTCTTCAATCTGCATACTATATCAGGTGTGTCTGATAAGATGAATCCTTTTGGCTGTTCAATGTATACTTCTTTTATTAGCTCTCCATTCAAGAATGTTGACTTAATATCCATCTGATAAACTTTGAAGTTTTTGAATGTTGCAAAAGCTAAAAACAACTTAATATCTTCTAATCTACTCATTGGTGCAAAAGTGTTTAAATAATCAATACCTTCTCTTTGCGCATATCCCTTACATAATAACCTTGCTTTGTTCCTTACTATTGTACTATCTTCATTCATCTTGTTTTTGAATATCCACTTTATTCCAATCACATTCTTATCACTAGGTCTTGGGACCAGTTCCCAAGTATCATTCTTAATAATCTGATCTAGTTCTTCTTTCATAGCATCATTTCAATCTGAATCATTACATGCATCCTCAACACTTAGAGGTTCAATCTGAGATGGTAAACATACCACTTCATTGCTTGCTAAATTCTTTTCTTTTGATCTTGTTGTGACTTTGCTACTCTGATCTCCAATGATCTCATCCTTAGAGTGATATCTAGATGTATACTTTGGAACTTTAGGTGATACTGACTCATCTTCCTTCTGAGTTTCTTCTTCACTTGTTTCAGGGTCATTGAACAATACATCAATATTGTCAAACATCTCTTCAACAACTATCTCAGTAGTGGAAGGTCTGGGTTCTTCTTCAATCATAGGTGAGTAATCATGATATCTTTCTTGAACCATAAACTTTTCATCAATCTTAACATGAGCACTTTCAATGATTTTCTTCAATCTCAAGTTAAAACATCTATAAGCTTTACTTTTAGTAGAGTAACCAAGAACAATACCTTCATCACTTCTTGAATCAAACTTTCCTATTGCTTCATCCCTCTTGATGTATCACTTGCTTCCAAAGATTCTGAAGTATTTTACTATGGGAACATTACCAAACCATAGCTCATAAGGTGTCGTGTCTTTGCCTGGCCTTAATTGTATTCTATTGATGGTATAGACTATTGTATTGACCGCATCTCTCCAATAGGTGTGAGCAACTTTTTCTTTAATTATGATGGTGCGCACTATATCAAGGATGATCATATTCCTTCTCTCTACAATCTCATTCTGCTGAGGGGTTCTAGGTGCACTTAACTATCTCTTTATGCCATTTTCTTCATAGTACTCATAGAATCTATCGAAGGTGAATTCTCCTCCTCTATCCAACCTTAGACATTTTATATTTAGTCTAGATTCATTCTCAACCTTAGCTTTGAATATTTTGAACTTCTCAAATGCTTCTGACTTATCTTTCAAGAATAATCATCTACAAACAAAATGAAATACCTTTCACCATAGTATGATCTTGTTTGAGTTGGTCCACATAGGCCTGTATGAATCAGATCTAACTTGTTCTCTGCTGAATTATGTTTTCTCTTGAATGAATTCCTCACATGCTTTCCCATTACACATTCCCTAAATATAGTATCAACTGGCTTTGCTATGCTAGGTAGTTCTCTAACTGCCTTTACATTACTTATCTTTACTATGTTATTAAAATTGATATGACATAGTCTTTTATGCCATAGCCAACTGTCATCAACTTTAGCAACAAAATAACTTGCTTCTGAATTAAGTTGAAAAACATTACCTTTATTCTTTGACCCTAATGCAATCATAACACCATCCTTGTTGTTAATGATGCACTTGTTGTCTTTGAACTCCAACTAGTAACCTTTTTCAGGTAACTATCCAACACTAAGAAGGTTACGCTTCAAACCATCTACAGAGAGAACATTATCAGTGTTGTTGTTTCCATCCAAGGTGATGGCTCCTCTACCAATGATGGGTTTAGGAGTGTTATCTCCAAATCTAACCATGCCACCATTATATTTTTCTAGATGAACAAACCTATCTTTATCACCTGTCATGTGATGTGAACAACCACTATCTATGATCCAATCTGTCTTTATGTCTACTTGTGAAATCAATGCTAACTTTTCTTCCTTTTTCTCATCTTCATGGTTTATGTCATTATTCATTTTCTCTATGATAGCAATGAAACCAATTTCATCTTCATCTGAATCATCATCTGATACTCCATCTCCAGCATAGTAACAATCCTTTCAATACTTAGGCTTGTAATCATTTTTGGACTTTTTAGCTCTTGTAGGACACTTAGATGCAAAGTGACCAATTTTATTACATGGAAAGCATTTAAATGGAAATTGACCTTCATATTTCCCTTTTCCTTTATTTTCTCTTTTAGAAATCATAGAAATGAAATCATCTAGTGCTTTCTCTTCATCATCATCATCAAAATTACCATAAGTGTTTGCAGATTTCTTACCATGGACTGATGCTTTGAAGGCTGTCTCACTTTTAGGTTCTGTCTTTAATCTTGAAATCTCAAAAGCTGAAATTTTGTTGATCAAGGTCTCTCTTTTGAAATTTGATGTAAGCTGCATGGTCTCATCAAGGATGTTGATCTTGCTTTCATACACTATTGTGAGAGTAGTCATTAACTTATCCATAATGTCCTCTTCTGAGATCTCTCTACCATTGTTCCTGATTCCTGCAACTGCTTCATTAATCCTTTGGTTGTAAGCTCTAATGTTTTCTTTAGGTAGCATCTCTAATGCATTGTATCTTTTCTTCCAAGTTTTATGCACACATCCTTTTCTTATTTATCTCCTTCAAACATGTCTTCTATGTGCTTCCATATCTCGTAGGTAGTGTCTACTTTCTTTATCTCTGAAAACTCACTATCAGATAGGACACTGATAAGGGCTTATTTTTCTATTGCATTCTAATGGAACAAATCCTTTTTCTTGCTAGTAGCATCATCTTTTAAAAGATCTGCTAGAGAGGGGATCTGAACTTCTTTGATAGCCACTTCAAAAGAAATGCACTACAAATTTGTCATCATCTTGTTCTTTCAATCAAGATAATTCTCTCCATCAAACTTAGGATGATCTTTTCTAAAGAATGTCATATGATCAACCTCAAGCTATTAAACTTCTCTCTCTGAGGCACTTGACTCTGATACCAATTGTTAGGAATAGTCCCAAGAGATAATTAAAAGGGGGGGGGGGCGTGATTCAATTATCTACAAGTTTCAATTCTTTATCCAATTAAGTATACTTAAACATAAAGCATAAACACAATGAAAGAACACTTGAACACAACACCAATATTTTGGTTATGGGGAAACCCAAATAGGTAAAAACCCCGGTGGGAATTGACACCCACTAATAATCTGCACTAGTGTTTTATGATCCTTATTAGAAGATTCTCATAACCCTATTAGGATTTTTCTTTACAATGCATTTAGTACAGTGACCTAGTCAACAGTCAGACCCTCTTAGGAGTCTTTTACATTTAACCCTGTTAGAGGTGAGGACACACTGTCTGAGAGCACACTACTCAAAGGGGTGAAGGCTACAACCTTTTGAATAATAGATACACACTATATCAGGATCTTGGTGAACTGCACTTTGACCTATTGTCTGGATCAGTTCCATTGTATAGCACAAACTCTTTACTTGGTCACATAGACCTTCTGTTGATGGCTCAACACTTAGCACTCTCTACTCTACTCTTTACAACCAACTCTGAACCATACCTTAGCAATCACAAATGACTACCTATAAATATATTTCCTCCAAATGATATAATCAAGTTGACCTATTAGAACCACCTTGAAATCATATTAGAGAAACCATAACACATTCCAATAATAATTATGTCGGCTCTACTAAGCACACAACACAATCTGGGACCTGTCCAATACTAATAAATATAGACGCATGCTACACACTTTCGGCTCTACCAAATAAGATAAAGCTTTCTCCTTAATGAATTACATCATGCACTCTTAACCAAATATTTTTAACACTTCTCCAATCTATAATCCAAGTGCGCATACCGAAATGATAAGCACAACTCCTAAATCAATATAATCTTCATCGACTCTTCTAAATAAACATAGGAAACTACTACTAGTGAATAGCGACTACATAACTTCACTTCTACTAAATATCAGACTCTATGTCCATGATTGTAATATCACTAACATGTCTTCATCACATATCCAAAGGCCCAAGGCTCCATGATGATTGTACGAACAATCACTCATAGAACACTGCCTGTAACTCTATTAGGAACACTACTAACACAAGCTACTACATAACTGTTGTACTAATAGTTAACCTCTACATCCATGATATCATGTTGATAACATGTCCATGCTTCATATACTCAAATCTTACTGCATAAGTCTTCTACGCATGCTACTTACCATATGTTGTCATCAATGACAAACATACAATCAGCACTAGCTTGCTGGCAAATCTCCAACAATTGTGTATAGCCTATATGGAGCCTTTCTTGTTTTATTTGGGTCATATTGTTATCTCTATGAGCATAGTGGGGAAGGCCTGAGGGTTCCTCATGGTTAGGTGCAATGAAAAATCACTATTTGGGACTAGTTTATAGGTGACGAGTGGTCCCATATTGATATCACACTCCCTTTAGGATTCTATGATTCCTTATTCATGTATCCTTGCATTCTTATATTTTGGATTTGGTTCTCATTCTAAGTATCATGGTTTCATGCTTATATACCAATGCATTCATGATATATTGTTATATTGGATATTTATGTGTTCTCTTTTATGTTCCTAATACCTCCTAGAATGGTAAATGATCTCACAATGAGAAAACTCAAATGTTAAACCTTATTTTCATGTTTTTCCCTAGTTTTTCTCTATTATTAACCCTAAATTGTTTTGCATATACATGCTACCCCTATGCATATGTGAAGAACTCCTACACAAATGTACTAAGTTTTTACACATATACTTCTACAAAGCTATACATTTGTCATTGAATGATGTTGTGTTGGGTTTATGATAAAAAGAGATTGTTATGGATACTCTTTATCCTTATGAGCATCTTGATATAATAAAAGTCTTTGTACAATCTTGTATAATGTGTTTTGCACCAATTTCATGAAAGTGAACCTTTTATATATAGTCCCTAAGAGGAAACTAATCTTCCATGTTGATGATCACAATCAGCGACATCAGTTGAGGGTTATGAGACTTCTGAGTGACCATCCAAGATTACACATGTATCTTGTCAAAAGACTTAATTTTGTCAAGGAACCCTTAGGGATGAAGTGATCATGTTCCTTTATTTACCTTGAGATGTTTTTTGTAGTAGAACATTTGGTTGTTCAATGACTACTTTTTGTTTATTGTTGCAATACCTATCATGAAAGTGCACTCATCTCATTAATGTTGCATAGTATGTGTCAAAAAAATATATTTTCCATGTTTCACCCTTTTCTTAGAGGGTTCCTTGGAATGGAATGACATATTTTATGGGGATTTCTACAAGATTTGTACGAAAATTATGACCAAAGAATATATTGGGGTCAAGAAAACCAGACATTGTATATATAGTCTACATTACCCAAGGATTTGGGAATGAAAATATTTGGAATATTTGAAGAAATTGTTAAAAGTTATTTATCTAGTGTAACAAGGAAGAAGTGAGTAATTTTATACTATGTGATTGTAGAGACCTCCTATGTCAGGAAATCAAAGATCAAAGTCTCTTTTCTGAAAGTGATAAAGAACAGTAATATTGTAGCTATGGAAAGAATGTTGATTTGTAGAAAGAATTTTCTATTTGTGTAGATGTTGATAATGAGGATGATGATGTACCAAAAAAAGAAGGAATTGGTGTCCCCTACTCTTTTCAAGGAGTACCCACCTATTGAGGAAAAATAAGAATCTAAAGAATTGATGGAAAAAACTTCCATGACAGTAAAATGTCGATTAACACAAGAGAAGGTAATTCATAAAATTAGGAATTACAAAAAGGTCATTGATGATGTTGTTTAATTATACAAGTACTATTTGATGTGGCTAAATAACATAAAGAATCTCAAAGAAAATATAGAATCCTCTTAGTCTTAGCAGAAATTGCTCAATCTTTTAATATTTACAATGATAAAAGTGGAGATGTAAGGAACAAAATAAATGATCTTCACTCTAATATAACCATTTGGCAAGGTCAAAGGGATATGTAAGAGAATTATTTTGTGATTTGAAATATGTCATGGAGATGTGATTGTGTACATTCTTAAAGATGCTTGTTAATGTAGAAAAGTTTGTGGAGAATACATAGAAAGTAAAATTTTAAAAAGATGACTAAGATTGGTTGATTCAGTGTGAATGTCATCATAGGATTCTGGGTAAAAGTACAAACCAATGTCACACTTTTATAAAGGAAAAGGTGAACAACACATAAACTGTTCAACTTTAACAACATAAATGTGGCATTTGTGTTTAGAATTTGAAGATGATGTAAACTGATGAAATGTGTAAAACTGGATAAAATTTATGCTTATAATTTTTTTATAAAAAATTTTGAACAAGAATTGACATAGTTTTTTAATTTTTGAAGTCTATTTTTCAATTGCTGAAAAATGTTGAAAATCTAGGGCCTAGCTCCTACCAAACAAGTATAAACAAATAATATTTTTTTCCTCTAATTTCAAAATATGTTATAGATGACATGTATAGCTAGTGCAAAAAAGAAGAAATATTGATTTTCAATGTATATTTTCTCTGATATAACTACTCAAAGTTGCACTTATCCGAAATTGACAATTTTCATATCCCATCAAATTTCCCCTATCAAATCTACACCATTCAAAAAAAAATTACATATTCTTGAAGATGTCTCTCTCCTCTAGTGTTAAATATAAATTTTAAATTTTTCTAATATGATTTACTATTTTTTTCTTTAGTTGAAGCAACATCTTCTCGAATGTTAAAATACCCACTTGCAGTATTTTGAAATTATAATATATTAGATTTAAACAAAATACTATAAAACTTATATGACAATATTCTTGACTGTGATCTCTACAAAAGGGTTTTTTTTATATATTTTTTTAAAATATCATTAAAAAGAGTAGGAGCTATTGAAATATCACTTTTCTGAAATAATTTTATTTCTTTAGTAATTGGACCCAAATTGGTATAAAACAAACATTTAATAGACATTTCCAATTGGAAAAGTTGAAGAACTTATCTAATGAATCTAGCTAGACCATATGTTTGAAAAAAAATAATGTTTAGTTAGAAATACTCGAATTCAATTGTGCTAATAAGTTAGCCTAAAACATGACACAACTTTATGCTTTTACCCTTCTTTTTGGTACTATGCATTATTCAAATGATACTCTTGTTGATTTAAAGAAGCAAATCAAAAAAAATTGGCCCAAGAAGCCTGTTAGTTGATGATTATTTCTTTCTTTGATAAAAATGTTTTTACATACCTTTAAAGGAGATGTCATGGCAAGATGGAGAAGAAAAATTATTTTTAGAAACACATTTTTCGAGTTACTCTTTTTCCTTGATTTCAAAGGGAGATATTTTTTTGTTGAAGTTCACAAGTGTTTCCATTAATGACAAAGGGGGATAATGTTGAAAATATGGAATATTGGTTTTCATTGATGTTAAACATGCTGGAAGGATGAAGTATTAATGACAAACATTTTGGTAATTTGGTTGTGTTAGGTCTGAATATATCCAGACTATTTTGGAAAGGTATGGATGGTAGGAATCATGGTGGAACTTTTATTTGTGGATATAACTTAGAATATTTTATACACTTGTAGTTCCCTTAGTTTGTAATATGTTCTTAAAAATGTACAACATTTTAGTTGTGTTTTGAATACTTTACAATAGTGATGGACTCTATTTTTATATTAAGTCTTTTGATGATGTTTTTGTAGACTTCCTTGTTTGATTTCATGGTTGCATGGTATAGTTTAGTGCTTTCAATCTATATGCATTTTTGTCTTGAAAATAATATTATATATGTATGTTAAAATATTTTGAGAACATTTGAAATGGATTTACTACTTGTCAAGTGATTCTTAGTTTGGTTCAAAAGGTAATAGTGGTTTGTTGTTGTAACTGTTTTGATATTTTATTACATACCCCTGCTCCTATGAATTGGGTGTTGGCATTATGATTTGTGTTGCCATTAATGTTGACTAATAATGAATTGAAAGAATAAAGGTTGTGATTAATGAAGAAGATTTGAAAAGAGATGAATGTCTTTCCTAGTGTGAATTACTTTCCTAATCTTACTCACTTTGTAGTTATGCAAGAACAATCATGGTAACTATTTTCATTCACTATTAGTGGAATGGTGAACTATTTTAGGTGCAGAGCTAATTTTTTGGTTTGGAATAATATTATATTTCTCTGGTGGTGATTCTATTTTAAGTCTAAAGCTAATTTATACATGTAGTAACATGTGGTGTTTTAATAAAAAATTTGAATACTTTGGGAAGGTGTGCCAACTTGGTGTGGATCTCAACACATATTTTCCTTCCACTTATGATTTTTGTTTAAATATTTTATCTCACCTTGTTCCTACACATTACATCCTCCTTTGGGATGATCTATTGTATGATCCAAATGATATATATGACCAATCTTAATAGAAAGTTTTGGTGAGGTGGTAAAAGATGTAAGGTATGATGTTGCATGGGAGAAAGACATAGAGAAAGACATGTTTTGAAGTGATTCCAAGGTCCAAAATGTGGATAGTGCAAAGATGAAGATAGATTCAAATGAGTATTCACTACAAACTATAATATGGTATTTCAGATTTTATTCTTATTAGTTCAATTTCTCTTTGTCATTATATTGTATTGTGCATCTTTCTCTGGAAAAGTGATGTTCAGATTGCATGTTATCCTTTGTATCTTTCCCTATAGGTAGTGAACCTTTGTTGCAAGTCTTCAGAAGTGATCTCTCTTATAGTGAGCCTAACACTCTATAATTATATATTTATACATATATTGTGAGATATCTCTCACTGTAGTTTTTACCATTTTGGGTTTTTCACACAATAATTGGGGTGTTCTTGTGTGTACATACTTTTACTATTCTCATTTTTTTTCTTTCATAATAAAATAAATAAATAGAAGAAATAAGTTGATGTTTATTTATCAAGTTTATGGTTGTTTCAAGTGTATGTTGATTGACCCCCCCACCCTCTCATAGCATCTGAGTGTGTACAACACTCCAAATGGTAAGAGGTCAGGTAAATCAACATAAACAAATATTTAACTATTATATTACAATTCACTATTTCTAATTATATCATTAGATATATAGTAATAAAAACACACACATATATGAACATATTGTTACATGGAAAACCCGAGATGATAAAAAGCCACAGTGAGAGTCTTACTCATGATATAATGTAATGAATTACAATGTGTTAGGTAATGGGATAGGGAGCTCAGTATTCTGAAATATAAAAGGAGGATCCCTACCTTATGACAAATAAATAGCTACAAGAATTGAGGAGTATACATTCTTCATGGCAACAACTTCACATCTTATACAAGAAATATTAGTGTATTACTATGAAACACTATAATAGAAATCATTGAAAAAATTAGTAACAAGTTTGATATCAAGGACAAAAAACATTCATAAGTGCAATAACTTCTTGAGATGAAAAATTATACAAAACTCTACAAAAACTCAAGGTAACAAATTATCTAGAGAACAAAATGAAAGACGCAAAAATAACAACCACTCAAAAAAAAATGTCTAACGGTGCTATGAAGAAAGTAATGGTGGTGCAAGAGCATCCAAGGTGTAAGAGCAATCTTGTATGACCCAAAAATATTATCTAGTTCTTCGATAAGGGCTATCTTTGGGCAAGGTTACTATTTTTGGAAAGTTTACTATTTTTAGTAAGTTGTTCATTTGAGCATGAATTGTTCCAATTGCTTCCTTGGAGGTTCATTTTGGATAGATAAGATTTTTGATAAATTTTCATGACAAGATCAAGTTTGATTTTGAAAATATTAAATTTTTTATTGTGGTGAGGTGGTACAAAAACTTTGAACTCAGTTTTGAAGGCCTTAGAAGCTCTGAAAGGGGGCCAAACTTTGATCAAATAACACTTCATAAATTGAAGGATATAGAGTTCTTTGAGATGTTTTTGAAATGGGGTTATAATAGTCAATCGACTCAATAGTTCACAAGTTGTGGCTTTAAGAAGTTGTGCCATTAGGACTCAAGTCTCAATACAAAAGAAAGAGGGAGAAAAATGACTTAAGGTAGGAAATTAAACTGTTGGATGCCAAAATGGGAAAATTTTACTCTCTAGAATCTTCTAAGATGGTTAATTGGGCTTTTATATTGGGAAGAAGGGGGGTTTTAGGGATCAGTTCTAGAAGTGTAGATTGTGGCTCTGTCTTGTAGATTATTGTAATGAAAATTCCCATGTGGTTGTGACATGTTATTTTTTTGAATATTTTAATGGAATTTCATTGAAGATAATAGAGAGGAAGTGTTCTATTCTCTCCATTGTTTTGTTCTTGCAATTTTATATTTATTTACTAATTGTGTTGAGTGTGTCTGATTGAATAAGATGAGTATCCTTCATTAAGTGGTATTAGAGAAGAAGTTCTCAAGTGTGTAGAAAGATCACCAAACATGATGTAGTTCAGACCAAGACTGTGGTTGTGGGTCTAAGAGATAAATGTGGAAAAATGTCCCTATTAAGGAACCATGGTGGAAGAATGACATATGTGACAGAAGAGGATTTTAAAGCCCTCTAGAGACAAGTGAAAGAACTGGAAGAGTAGATATGTAGAGGAGATAATATTAGGGAAAGAGATGCAAGTGAGGATGAATTTGAAGAAGAAGATCAATTTGAAGAAGATAAATAAACAACTAGGGATCTTGATGAAGCTAGGTTTTTTAGATCCATTTCCAACATTGGAAAGAGACCAAAGATTAAAGTTTCTACATTTTCTAAAAAATATTAATCTAGAAGAGTTGATCAATTAGATCAATGATATTGATGCAGGAGCATCCTGGGTGTAAGAGCAATCTTGCATCACCTAAAAATATTTATGTTTTCTATTCAATAAGGGCTATCTTGTGTAGAGCTGCTATTTATGGAAACTTGTTGTTTTTAGTAAGTTGGTCATACGATCTTGGAATGTTATGATTTTACATGTGGAGGTTCATTTCAGTCATATTAGCCTACCAGTAAAGTTTCATGGCAGGATCAGGTCTAGTTTTGAAGATATTGAAGATTTTTGGTATTAGCAGTAGGGTATAGAAACTTTGAACTTAGTTTTGAAGGCTTTAGAGGCCCCAGATGAGGTCAAAAATTTGGGTGATAGGCGCTTGCATGAGTCAAGCCTATAGAGCGCTTCATAGCCTTTTTGAAATGGGGTTATAATAGTCAATCAGGTCAACTGGTGATGACTTATGGTCTCCAGAAGTTGAGCCACTTGAAATGGAAAAAAATAATTTTCCTTCAATATTTCTGTTCGGTTTTCAAAATTTATTTTGAGCCAACTTTGATGTAATAAATTGAAAAATAAAATAATTCTAAACTTGGTTGGCACTAAGGGCTAAATTTCTGGAACCTTCTCGGGCGGTGGAAAATGCCTATATAAAGAAGGCCCGTAGTGTTGTCCAGGACAGTTTTGGGTAGTAGATCTGGGTATTAATTCGAGGCTTTGTCCTACATAATATTGTAAGGAAATGCCCATGTGGCTTTGCATATTGTAATTCTAAAAGTTTGTAATTTCACATTTGTGGAGATAATAAGAAGCTCATTTTCTATTCTTGCATATTGTTGTTATTTCTCTATTTCTGTTATGTGTTTATGGTATTAAAGGGAGCACCCTTCATCAAGTGGTATCAGAGTAGAAGTTCCTAAGTGTGTAAATAAATCATCGATTGTGAGGTAGTTTGCACCAGGACCGTGGCTTAGGGTTTCTGTGTAAATAGATCGTTGAATCTGAGGTAGTTTGCACCGGGAACATGGTTAGGCTTTCAGTGAGAATCACAAAAATGCCTCCACAAAGGGAACATGGAGGAAGAGCTAGTGTTGTAACACCTAAGGTTACAGTGCTCCAGAGACAAGTGTGAGCATTGAAAGAGGAGATTTGTAGAGGAATGAATCTTAATGTCAGAGATGAAAGTGAGGATGAAGCCAAAGAAGAAGATCAAGAAGGAGAATTCAAAGTTGTGAACCAAGAGTAAGAAAGAATTTTCTGAGCCATTTCCAAGATCAGGAAAAGACCTAAGATTGAGGCTCCAACATTTTCAAGAAATCTGAACCTAGAGGAGTTGATCGACTGGATCAATGAATGTGAAGAATATTTTGAGTATGAAGATATTGAGGACCCTGATAGAGTTAAATTCATGAAGGCTAGACTGAAAGGTCATGCAAAGATCTGGTGGCAAGAGATTCAATTGGAGTGAAATAGAAGAGGGAAAGATAAAATCACAAGATGAGATCAAATGGTTGATAAATTGAAGCAGCAGTTCATTCCTATTGATTATGAGCTTGACCTACTAAAGAAGATGCAAAATTTGAAGCAAGCAGGAAGATTTATTCAGGAGTATACAGAGGAGTTCTATTGAATACTCATCAGAATAGGCCATGCAAAAGTGGATAAGGAGAAAGTTTCCCGTTAACTGAATGGGTTGAGCCTGAGCATTCAGGAAGAGCTGAATCTAGTTTGAATGAATAGTATTGAAGAGGCATACCAATTTGCCCTAAAAGTAGAAAAAAAACTAAACAAGAAGTTCAAGAGCAGACAAAATGGAAGAGGTCGCGGTGGATGATCTGGTGGATGGTCATATGGAGGCCAAAAAAGAGGGATGAGGCTAGTAGCAGTCAAAATTAGAGAGGAAACAATTTCAATCATTCCAAAGATTAGAACAATAGAGATCAGAGAGGAAGAGGAAGAGGACAAGGTTTAGGAAGAGGAGGCTTCTGTGGAACATGTTTTCACTGTGGAGAAAAAGGTCACAGGGCATTTTAATGTCCTCGATGCCAAGGAACAATGGATAGGAGGAATGAAGGCTAGGCTAGAGTTGCACATGAGGATGAAGATGTCAAATCCTCAAATTTTGAAGATGCTGAAAGAGGAGAAATGCTAATTAATAGAAGAGTCCTATTGAGTGGTGAGAATGAACCTGAGCAAAGGAGGAGCCTATTTTGCACTAGATGCAAGTGTGAGGGTAAATGTTGTGATGTGATTATTGATAGTGGAAGCACTGACAATTTGGTGTCCGAAGGGATGGTGGCAAAGTTGAAGCTCAAGAGGCAAAAACACCCACATCCATATCAAATTGCTTGGGTGCAGGATCACCACAAGGTCATGGTCAATGAATAGTGCCTAGTAAAGTTTAAGATTGGCAGGTACCATGATGAGGTACTATGTGATATCATACCTATGGATGCATGTCACATGTTGTTGTGTAGGTCATTAAAGTTTCACAGATGTGTTGTACGCGATGGTCATGTGAATACATATTCCCTGACAAAGGATGGAGTGTGAAATAAGCTAAAGTCATTAAAGGAGACTGAAGACAAGGTATGTGGTAATGCAAGAATAACTTTTTTTGATGCAAAAAAATTCCTAGATGGTATGAGGCATGAGCATGTGTGTTTTCCTTTAATTCCAAAAGCTGGTAAAGAGGAAGTAGAGGATGTACTTGTAGAGGTTGCAAATTTTTTGAATGAGTTTCAGGATATTGTATCTGATTATGTACCTGATGGATTACCACTGGTAAGGAAGATCAATCATCAGATGGATTTGATTCCAGGAGCCAATTTGCCAAACAAGGTAGCACATAGAATGACATTAGTAGAAAGTGAAGAGTTGAACAGACAACTACATGAGTTATTGCAAAAGGGGTTGATTCAAGAGAGTCTGAGTCTCTATGTTGTACCAATGGTATTAGCACCAAAGAAGAATGGAGAATGGAGGATGTGTATAGATTCTTGAGAAATAAATAAGATCACAATCAAGTACCAGTTTCCATTGCCATGAATGGATGATATTATGGACTGTTTGAGTGGGGCTATGTATTTCTCAAAGATAGATCTAAAGAGTGGTTATCACCAAATTCAAATCAGAGAAGCAGATAAAAGGAAGACTGCCTTCAAGACAAAAGAAGGACTATATGAGTGGTTAGTCATGCCTTTTGGGCTAACCAATGCACCGAGCACTTTTATGCGGCTCATGAATGAGGTTCTAAAAGAATTTATGGGTAAGTTTGTCATTGTTTATCTAGATGATATTTTGATCTTTAGCAAGACATTGGAGGAACATATAATGCATATTTGTATGGTGTTTGGGAAGCTGAGAGATGAGAAATTGTTGATTAATTTGAAGAAGTGCAGTTTTTTTAAAGAGTTAGTGTATTTGGGATTTGTACTTTCAGTAAAAGGTCTAAAAATGGACCCAAAGAAAGTACAGGCTATCCTTGAATGGCCTACTCCAAGGAGTGCTACTGAGGTAAGATATTTTCATGGTTTGTCTATTCTTTATAGAAATTTTATCAAAAATTTTAGTAGTATTTGTGGACCCTTGACTGAAATAATGAGAGGGGATAGAAAAGAGTTCAAGTGGACTAATGGGGCAGATAAGATTTTTAAACTGTTGAAACATAAAGTTACAGAACAACCTATTTTAGCACTTCCAAATTTTAATAAGGTGTTTCAAGTAGATTGTGATGCTAGTGGTACTGCAATAGGAGCTATTATGAGCCAAGAAGGTAAACCTATTACTTATTTTAGTGAGAAGTTGAATGATGCCAAGAGAAAATATTCTATTTATGATTAGGAATTTTATGCTATAGTTCAGTTATTAAAGAAATGGAAACACTATCTGCTTCCTAAGGAGTTTTTTTTGTATACTGATCATCAAGCTTTGCAATATTTGAATAGTCAAGGAAAGTTGAATCAAAGGCATTTGAAATGGGTTGAGTTTTTGCAGAGTTATACATTTGTTTTGAAATACAAAAGTGGAAAGTCTAATAGGGTGGGAGATGCGCTTAGCAGAAGGAAACTATTGCTGACAAAGATGCAAATTGAGGTGGTTGGGTTCAAGGAACTCAAGAATTTGTATCTAGAGGATCTTGATTTTGGTGAAGCTTGGAAAGCTTGTATAGAACCTATTACTCTAGACAAAATGAAGTGGTTGGATTTCATCATTCAGGATGATATGCTATTTAGAGGGAGTCAGTTGTGCATTCCAAGAAGTTCTATGAGGAAGAATCTCATCAAGGAGAAGCATAGGGGAAGATTGGCTGGACATTTTGGTCGTGATAAAACCCTTGCTTTGGTTAGTGAGAATTATTATTGGCCACAATTACAACAAGATGTCAAGATGTTTGTACAGAGTTGCAGAGTATGTCAGATGGTGAAAGGAGTGAAGCAGAATATTGGGTTGTATCAGCCATTACGTATACTAGAGAAACCTTAGGAGGATATCAGTATGTACTTTGTTCTTGGTTTACCAAGGACACAGGAGGGACATGATTCAATTTTTGTGGTAGTTGATAGATTTTTGAAGATGACACATTTTATTCCTTGCAAGAAGACTAATGATGTTGTTCATGTAGCAGAATTGTTTTTCAGAGAAGTAGTGAGACTACATGGTTTGCCAAAGAGTATAGTTTCAGATAGGGACACTAAGTTTATTGGATATTTCTAGCATACATTGTGGAAGAAGTTGAAGATAGATTTGAAGTTCAGCTTATCACATCATCCACAAACTGATGGATAGATAGAGGTGGTGAATAAGAGTTTGGAAAATTTGCTAAGATGTTTGGTTGGAGATAAACCAACAGGATGGGATTTGGTTTTACCACAGGCAGAATTTGCATACAATGATTCTGTCAATAGAAGCACTGGTAAATCACCATTCTAGATTGTATATGGGAGTAGTCCCAAAAATGCATCTGAGTTGAGAAAGATAGATAAAGGAGAAATAAGTAGTGTTGAAGCTGAGGATTTTGCAGAATATTTGAAGAACATCCATGTGGAGTTGATGAAGCATATTACCAAGATGAATGTGTAGTATAAGGATAAGATAGATGAGAAAAGGAGGCATAGGGAATTTCAGGTTGGACATGAAGTCATGGTTCATTTGCGGAAGGAAAGATTGTCAATTGGTAAATATAACAAGCTGAAAATGAAGTTTGGGCCATGTAAGATACTAAAGAAGCATGATTCAGGAAATGCATATGAGGTCGAGTTGCCTACTAAGCTGAATATTTCGCTAGTATTTAATGTTTCAGATCTGACAGAATATCATGAAGGAGGTGTTGAAGATGAGGTTACAGCAGCACAGTTGAGTATTCTAGCAACCAGTTCATATATCAAGGAGATTGAAGACATACTAATAGTCATGTCAGCAGAAGCACAAGGAACATGACATATGAAGAGTATTTGGTCAAATGGAAAGGATGACCTGTTGAAAATTCACCATGGCTAAGAAAGGAGGAGGTTAACCATCTTGGTTTTCCTCTGCACACCTAAGTCATGATAGGGTCACTTCTAAAATTACCTTGAGTGTCTAATGTAGGAGCATCCTGGGTGTAAGAGCAATCTTGAATCACCCAAAAATATTTTTGTTTTTTATTCAATAAGGGTTATCTTGTGCAGAGCTGCTATTTATGGAAACTTATTGTTTTTAGTAAGTTGGTCATACGATCTCAGAATGTTATGATTTTATATGTGGAGGTTCATCTCAGTCATATCAACCTGCCAATAAAGTTTCATGGCTAGATCAGGTCTAGTTTTGAAGATATTGAAGATTTTTGGTATTGGCAGTAGGGTACAGAAACTTTGAACTCAATTTTGAAGGTTTTAGAGGCCCTAGATGAGAGGTCAAAAATTTGTGTGACAACTACTTGCATGAGAAAAGCCTGTAGAGCACTTTGTGGCCTTTCCAAAATGGGGTTATAATAGTCAATCGGGTCAACTCTTGATGACTTATGGTCTCCGAAAGTCGAGCCACCTGAAATGGCAAAAAATAATTTTTCTTCAAAATTTTTGTTCGGGTTTCAAAATTTATTTTCAGCTAACTTTGATGTAATAAATTGAAAAATAAAATAATTCTAAGTTTGGTCGGCCCTAAGGGATAAATTTCTGGAACCTTCTCGGGCGGTGGAAAATGCCTATATAAAGAAGGCCTGTAGTGTTTTCTAGGATAGTTCTAGGTTGTAGATCTAGGTATTGGTTCAAGGCATTGTCCTGCAAAATATTGTAAGGGAATGCCCACGTGGCTTTGCATATTGTAATTCTGAAAGTTTGTAATTTCACATTTGTGGAGATAATAAGAAGCCCATTTTTTGTTCTTGCATATTGTTTTTATTTCTCTCTTTCTGTTATGTGTTTGTGCTATTAAGGGGAGCACCCTTCATCAAGTGGTATCAGAGGAGGAGTTCCTTAGTGTGTAAATAGATCACCGATTGTGAGGCAGTTTGCACCAGGACTCTGGGGTAGGGTTTCTCTATAAACAGATCACCGACTATGAGGTAGTTTGCACCAGGACCATGGTTAGGGTTTCAGCAAGAATCATGAAAATGCCTCCACGAAGGGAATGTGGAGGAAGAGCTAGTGTTGTAACACCTAAGGTTAGAGCACTCCACAGACAAGTGTGAGCATTGCAAGAGGAGATTCATAGAGGAATGAATCTTAATGTCAGACATGAAAGTGAGGATGAAGACGAAGAAGAAGATCAAGAAGGAGAAGTCGAAGTTGTGAACCAAGAGGAACAAAGACTTTTTCGAGCCATTTCCAAGATCGGGAAAAGACCTAAGATTGAGATTCCTGCATTTTCAAGAAATCTAAACCCAGAGGAGTTGATCAACTGGATCAATGAATGTGAAGAATACTTTGAGTATGAAGATATTGAGGATCCTAATAGGGTCAAATTCATGAAGGCTAGACTGAAAGGTCATGCGAAGATCTGGTGGTAAGAGATTCATTGGAAAAAAATAGAAGAGGGAAAGATAAAATTAGAAGATGGGATTGAATGGTGGATAAATTGAAGTGGCAGTTCATTCCTGTTGATTATGAGCTTGACCTACTAAAGAAGTTGCAAAGTTTGAAGCAAGCAGGAAGATCTGTTCAGGAGTATACAAAGGAGTTCTATCGAATCCTCATCAGAACAATCCATGTAGAAGTGGATAAGGAGAAAGTTTTCCATTACCTTAATGGGTTAAGGCCGAGCATTCAGGAAGAGTTGAATCTAGTTTGAATGAACAGTATTGAAGAAGCATACCAATTTTCCCTAAAAGTAGAGGAAAAACTGAACAAGAAGTTCAAGAGCAAATAAAATGGAAGAGGTCACGGTGGAAAATATGGTGAATAGTCATATAGAGACTAAAATGAAAATCCTAAAAAGAAGGATAAGGCCAATAGCAGTCAAAATCAGAGAGGAGAAAATTCCAATCGTTTCCAAGATCAAAATAATAGAGATCAGAGAGGAAGAGGAAGAGGACAAGGTTTAGGAAGAGGAGGCTTCTGTGGAACATATTTTCACCATGGAGAAGAAGGTCATAGGGCATTTGAATGTCCTCAATGCCAAGGAACCATGGATAGGAGGAATGAAGGATAGGCTAGAGTTGCACATGAGGATGAAGATGTCAAATCATCAAATTCTAAAGATGCTGAAAGAGGATAAATGCTGATTAATAGAAGAGTCTTGTTGAGTGATGAGAATGAACCTGAGCAAAGGAGAAGCCTATTTTGCACTCGATGCAAGTGTGAGGGTAAATGTTGTGATGTGATTATTGATAGTGGAAGCACTGACAATTTGGTGTCAGAAGGGATGGTGGAAAAGTTGAAGCTCAAGAGGCAGAAACACCCACATCCATATCAGATTGCCTGGGTGCAGGATCACCACAAGGTCATGGTCAATGAATAGTGCCTAGTAAAGTTCAAAATTGATAGGTACCATGATGAGGTACTATGTGATATCATACCTGTGGATGCATGTCACATGTTGCATAGGTTGTTGCAGTTTGACAGATGTGTTGTACATGATGGTCATGTGAATACATATTCCCTGACAAAGGATGGAGTAGGAAATAAACTAAAGCCATTGAAGGAGATTGAAGACAAGGTATGTGGTAATGCAAGAATAACTTTTTTTGATGGAAGGAAATTCCTAGATGGTATGAGGCATGAGCATGTGTGTTTTTCTTTAATTCTAAAAATTGGTAAAGAGGAAGTAGAGGATGTACTTGTAGAGGTTACAGAATTGTTGAATGAGTTTTAGGATATTATATCTGATAATGTATCTGATGGATTACCACCAGTAAGGAAGATCAGTCATCAGATGGATTTGATTCCAGGAGCCAATTTTCCAAACAAGGTAGCACACAGAATGACACCAGTAGAAAGTGAAGAGTTAAATAGATAAGTACATGAGTTATTGCAGAAGGGGTTGATTTGAGAGAGTCTGAGTCCCTGTGCTGTACCAATGGTATTAGCACCAAAGAAGAATGGAGAATGGAGAATGTGTATAGATTCTAGAGCAATAAACAAGATCATAATCAAGTACCGGTTTCCGTTGCCACGAATGGATGATATTATGAACTGTTTGAGTGGGGCTGTGTATTTCTCAAAGATAGATCTGAAGAGTGGATATCACTAGATTTGGATCAGAGAAGGAGATGAATGGAAGACTACCTTCAAGACAAAGGAAGGACTATATGAGTGGTTATTCATGCCTTTTGGGCTAACCAATGCACCGAGCACTTTCATGTGGCTCGTGAACAAGGTTCTAAAAGAATTTCTGGGTAAGTTTGTCATTGTTTACCTAGATGATATTTTGATCTTTAGAAAGATATTGGAGGAACATTTGATGCATATTTGTATGGTGTTTGAGAAGTTGAGAGATGAGAAATTGTTGATTAATTTGAAGAAGTGCAGTTTTGTGAAGGAGTTATTGTATTTGGGATTTTTAGTTTCAGAAGAAGGTCTAAAAATGGACCCAAAGAAAGTACAGGCTATCTTTGAATGGCCTACTCCAAGGAGTGCTACTGAGGTAAGATCTTTTCATGGTTTGGCTAGTTTTCACAAAAATTTTATCAAAAGTTTTAGCAATATTTGTGGACCCTTGACTGAAACAATGAGATAGGATAGAAAAGAGTTCAAGTGGACTAATGGGGTAGCTAAGAGTTTTAAACTGTTGAAATATAAAGTTACAAAACAACCTATTTTAGCACTTCCAAATTTTAATAAGGTGTTTCAAGTAGATTGTGATGCTAGTTGTACTATAATAGGAGTTCTTATGAGCCAAGAAGGTAAACTTATTGCTTATTTCAGTGAGAAGTTGAATGATGCCAAGAGAAAATATTCTATTTATGATCAAAAATTTTATGCTATAGTTCAGTTATTGAAGAAGTGGAGACACTATCTCCTTCCTAAGGAGTTTGTTTTGTATACTGATCATCAAGCTTTGCAATATTTGAATTGTCAAGGAAAGTTGAATCAAAGGCATTTGAAATGGGTTGAGTTTTTGCAGAGTTATACATTTGTTTTGAAACACAAAAGTGGAAAGTCTAACAAGGTTGCAGATGCACTTAGTAGAAGGAAACTATTCCTGATATAGATGCAGATTGAGGTGGTTGGGTTCAAGGAACTCAAGAATTTGTATCTAGAGGATCTTGATTTTGGTGAAGCTTGGAAAGCTTGTATAGAATCTGTTACTCTAGACAGAACGAAGTGGCTGGATTTCATCATTCAAGATGATATGCTATTCAGAGGGAGTTAGTTGTGTATTCCAAGAAGTTCTATGAGGGAGAATCTCATTAAGGAGAAGCATAGTGGAGGATTGGCTGGACATTTTGGTCGTGATAAAACCCTTACTTTGGTTAGTGAGAATTATTATTGGCCATAGTTACAACAAGATTTCAAGAAGTTTGTACAGAATTGCAGAGTATGTCAGATGGCGAAAGGAGTGAAGTAGAATACTGGGTTGTATCAGCCATTACCTATACCAGAGAAGCCTTGGGATGATATCAGTATGGACTTTTTTCTTGGTTTACCAAGGACACAATGGGGACATGATTCAATTTTTGTGGTAGTTAACAGATTTTCAAAGATGGCACATTTTATTCCCTGCAAGAAGACTAATGATGTTGTTCATGTAGCAGAATTGTTTTTCAGAGAAGTAGTGAGACTACATGGTTTGCCAAAGAGTATAGTTTCAGATAGGGACACTAAGTTTGTTGGATATTTCTGGCATATATTGTGGAAGAAGTTGAAGATAGATTTGAAGTTCAGTTCATCACATCATCCACAGACTGATAGATAGACAGAGGTGGTGAATAGGAGTTTGGGAAATTTGTTGAGATGTTTGGTTGGAGATAAGCCAATAGGATGGGCTCTGAGTTTACCACAGCTAGAATTTGCATACAATAATTCTTTCAATAGAAGCACTGGTAAATCACCATTCCAAATTTTATATGGGAGTAGTCCCAGAAATGCATCTGAGTTGAGAAAGATAGATAAAGGAGAAATAAGTAGTGCTAAAGCTGAGGATTTTGCAGAACATTTTAAGAACATCCATGAGGAGGCGAGGAAGCATATTACCAAGATGAATGCATAGTATAAGGCTAAGGTAGATGAGAAAAAGAGGCATAAGAAATTTTAGGTTGGAGATGAAGTCATGGTTCATTTGTGGAAGGAAAAATTTCTAGTTGGTACATATAACAAGCTAAAAATGAAGAAGTTTGGGCCATGTAAGATACTGAAGAAGCATGATTCAGGAAATGCATATGAGGTCAAGTTGCTTACTAAGCTGAATATTTCACCAGTATTTAATGTTTCAGATTTGACAGAATATCATGAAGGAGGTGTTGAAGATGAGGTTACAGCAGCACAGTGGAGTATTCCAGCAACCAGTTTAGATATCAAGGAGATTGAAGATATACTGGATAGTCATGTTGGTAGAAGCACAAGGAACATGACATATGAAGAGTATTTGGTCAAATGGAAAGGATGATCTATTGAAGATTCATCATGGCTATTAAAGGAGGAGGTTAACCATCTTGGTTTTCCTCTACACACCTGAGTCATGACAGGGTCACTTCTCAAATTACCTCGGGTGTCTGATGCAAGAGCATCCTAGGTGTAAGAGCAATCTTGCATCACCCAAAAATATTTATGTTTTGTATTCAATAAGGGCTATCTTGTGTAGAGCTGCTATTTATGGAAACATGCTATTTTTAGTAAGTTGGTCATACGATCTCAGAATGTTGTGATTTTACATGTAGAGGCTCATCTCAGTCATATCAGCCTACCAGTAGAGTTTCATGGCTAGATCAGGTCTAGTTTTGAAGATATTGAAGATTTTCAGTATTGGCAGCGGGGTATAGAAACTTTGAACTCAGTTTTGAATGCTTTAGAGGCCCCAAATGAGGTCAAAAATTTGGGTGACAAGCACTTGCATGAGTCAAGCCTATAGAGCACTTTGTGGCCATTCTGAAACAGGGTTATAATAGTCAATCGGGTCAACTGGTGATGACTTATGGTCTCCGGAAGTCGGGCCACCTGAAATGGCAGAAAATAATTTTCTTTCAAAATTTATGTTTGGGTTTCAAAAGTTATTTTGAGCTGACTTTGATGTAATAAATTTAAAAATAAAATAATTCTAAGTTTGGTCGGCCCTAAGGGCTAAATTTCTAGAACCTTCTCGAGCGGTGGAAAATACCTATATAAAGAAGGTCTGTAGTGTTGTCTAGGACAATTTTGGGTAGTAGATCTAGGTATTGATTTGAGGCTTTGTCCTACAGAATATTGTAAGGGAATGCCCTTGTGGCTTTGCATATTGTAATTCTAAAAGTTTGTAATTCCACATTTGTTGGGATAATAAGAAGCCCATTTTTTGTTCTTGCATATTGTTGTTATTTCTCTGTTTCTATTATCTATTTGTGGTATTAAGGGGAGCACCCTTCATAAGATATGGAGGAGTAATTTGATTTTGAGGAAATAAAAGATCCTGAGAGGGCCATATTTGAAAAGGCCAATTTGAAAGGTCATGCTAAAATTTGGTGGAAAGAGGTTCAATTGGAGAGAAATAGAAGAGGGAAGGAGAAGATAACAAGATGGGATCAAATGAGAAAAAAATTAAACAAAAATTTCATTCTTGTTCACTATGAGTTTGATTTGATGAATAAAATTCATTGTTTAAAATAAGAAGGGAGATCTATCTAAGAATATAATGAAGATTTCTATTGTGTCCTTAGAATGGGTCATTATAAGCCAAAAAGGAGAATATTTATCATTACATAAATGGGTTGAGGTTGAGTATTCAAGGAGAGTTCATAATGGTAAGAATGTCTACCATTGAAGATGCATATCAATTTATTTTTAAGGTAGAATAAAAATGAAACAAGAAGTTTGAGAGAAAAAAAATGGAAGAGGTGATGGTGGAAATCCTGGTAGAGGGTCATATGGAGGCTGAAATGGAGATAAAAAGAGGAATGGTGACTCTAAAAGAATTCAAAATTAGAGTGGAAAATAATTATATCACCCTCACAATCAAAATAATAGAGATCAAAGAGGAAGAGAGAGATGAAAAGGTCCAGGAAGAGGAGGTTTTCATGGAATGTGTTTCAATTGTGGAGAAGAGGTACATAGAGCTTATGAGTGTCCCAAACATCAAGGGAGAACAAATAAAAGACTAGATAAAAATGTATGAGTTTCATATGTTGATGAAGATGTTGAGTCGTCACATTCTGAAGATGCTGAAAGAGGAAAGTTCCTTGTTACTAGAAGATCCTTGCTAAATGATGAGAAGGAACCTAAGCAAAGGAATAATTTGTTTCACACTAGGTGCAAGTGTAATGGTAAATAATGCAATGTCATTATTAATAGTGGTAGTATTGATAAACTTGTTTTAGAGGAAATGGTTGATAATTAAAGTTAGAGATAAGAAAGCATCTAACTCCCCAACAAATTGATTGGTAGCAGAAGGATCACAAGGCTTTGTTCATTGAACAATTTCTATTAAAGTTCAAAAGCGTCCAAACTATCATGATGATAAATTATGTGATATTATGCCTATATATGTTCTCCATTTGTATTTAGGGAGACCATGTCAATTTGGTCATTGTGCAATATATTATGGTTATGTAAATACATATTCTTTGACAAAGGATGGATTCCAACATAAGTTGAAGCCATTGAATAAAATAGAGGAAAAGGTATGTAGTAATGCAAGAATATCTTTACTTGATGGAAGTAAGTTTGTTGAAGGCATTGATGTAGAGGGTATCAAGGTACGCTGCTAGAATCCTTCAAGGGCTTCAACAAGGCACTTGATCTGATGGTCCTTCTCCTATAACCTTCCCAAGGTTATACCCTAGTTCTTGAACTTTCTCTTGGTCCCCTCCTTGTGACCAATCCACTCCTATAATTTCAACACACAAAGGATATATAACTCCCCACAAAAAGCCCTTAACCCCTAAGACCTTCCAAGCAACCTATACCCCTAGCATATCAAGGTCTTACAGCCATGGTTTTAGAGATCATGTGTGGATTTTTTATATTTGTACTATAGTTCCATGGTCGAGGATTGAATGACACAATATGTAAATATTTGTACAATCACCAAGAATAAGGGAAAATACATAAAAACATAAGGTTTGAACAAAGCAATCCTTCTCATTCACATCAAAACTTCATCATTTCATGCCAAATCATTCACAAGGACTTTAAACACACTTATGAACATTATCCAACTAATTACAATAGAGTTTTAAACCTACTAGTTGTTGGTAGCAACTAATATGCCAAGTTGTCAAAGTTATAAAACAACATTTGAGCAACTTTTACAAAATGAAGCATTATTTGCATTTGTCACATGAAAGTGACCATATAACCTTATAAATCCTAAATTGGGACCTTTAAGACCATAAAACCCATCTGAACCTCATTTGACATGTTTTGAGAGGGTTGACCATCTATACCAACTATGATCCTTCAAGGACATTGGTGACCATATTGGCCTTATGGACTTATTACAAGTATCAAGTGCCTCTTTGAGGCCTTATTACAAAAGAGATATCACAAGGAAACCAAATAAATACAAAACAAAGTTGATCCTTAGGGATCATACTATTAAATTGTAGGATCTTGATAGAGGAAATCTATCTTATATATAAGTGTTGTTTTATTTATATACTAAATTGAACAGTGAATACTGATTAACTTTGATTTGTAAGACTGTGGAGAGAAGATAATGCTGTGTTGATTGACTGCTTTCCCTATAGCATACAAATCATATATATAATTATGTGGAGAGCCACATCTACATAGAGACATGAGTCTATGTGGCTTAAGCCACATAGAGCCATTTTTATATGTAGACTACTCTTATTGTAATGCAACCCTTCATAACACTAATGTCTATTACATTAACTACCTTTTGGTAGTTAACGTAACATATCATATAAGTATGATATGTAACGTTAACTATCGAATGATAGTTAATCATAACACATTAATATATATGCCCATAAATCAACTGTGTTAATTAATAACAATTAGCAATAAACTCAGATTTAATATGATCGATTATTAATAACTACATATATATATATATATATATATATATATATATAATAAATATCTGTACATATAATAGACTATTAGATTAATATATTTATATCAATCAATTTGATGCTATAATTTCACACATACTCGGTACAAAAAGACACATCCTTGGTTCTCCTACACCATACTCCCCAGGACAGAAAGAACTCAAGTCCCTTGAGTTGCTAACTATTGCAAACTTATTCCATATTTTGAGATATCTACCTCAGACATCCAAGTAGCATCTAAATTAGGTAGTCCATCCCATTTGACTAAATCTCCTTGTAGGATCCCCTTAATTTTTGTTTAACCACCTTTTAATCCAAAATGTTTTCCAATTGAATAGGCTTACTAGGAGGCAAGTCACTAATCCATTCAACATCATCTTCAAAAACATTTGTTTCTACATTTGCATCTACAACTAAAGGTTCCTTAAAAGGAAATAAATATGATACATTAAAGATAGCAGATATACCTAGGCTTGGAGGTAATTCAATTTGATAGACATTAGCCCCAAACTTGTACAAAATCCTACATGGTCCTATCTTTTTCATGAGAAACTAAGTGGGTTGGCCTTTAGGTAACCTTTCCTTCTTGAGCTAGGCCATGACCAAGTCACCTACCTTGTACTGAATATATCTTCTCTTTAAATCTTAATTTTCCTTATACTTTGCATCACTCTTCTCTAAGGTAGCCTTCACCTGATCATGTATATCTTTCATGGAAGTAAAAAATTATTCACCTTTGGAACTCCTATCTAACCCTTGTAGGTCTCTAAGTTCCATCACACCCCTAGGATGGAAACCATAAAAAACTTCAAAAATGGATTCTTCATGTACTCTTGTCAACTGAATCATTGAAAGTGAACTCTACCTAATTTATTACCAAATCCCAAGCCATTCCATGCAACTTTGTGAGACATCTTAAGACATTCGCTAATGATTTATTAAAAACCTCAGTATGACCATTAGTTTGAGGATGGTAGGATGATGAGAAAGATAATTGAGTGAAAACTCTTTTCCATAATTTCCTCTAAAAATTCCCCACAAATTTGGAGTTCCTATTAGCCACAATGGTGAGTGGTAACCCATGAATTCAGACAAACTCCTTACAGAAAATCCCTACAATATGTGATGTATTATTTATGCATTTAGATGGCACAAAATAATCCATCTTACTAAATCTATCCACAATGACAAATACACTATCAAAGCCTTGAGGATTTCTAGGAAGGTCTAATACAAAATCCATGCTAACACTTTCCCAAGGCCTATTAGGAATAGGCAATGGTTGATACAAACCAACATTTAAAAAAAATCCCTTTTCCCTTTGATAGATAGGAAAACTAGAAACAAATTTCCTTACATCAGACTACACCTTAGGCCAATAATAGAACCTAGTTACCTTCTCTAATGTATTATCCAGTCCAAAATGCCCTCCTAAGGTTCCATTGTGTTTTTCCCTTAGTGATTTTCTCCCTAATTTAACATTTAGGGGCTCATAGAAGACTTCCTTTAAACAATATCCATTCTTGCAACATATAATCAGAGAATTCAACATGAAAACTATTAGAAAAACTTAAACAAACATCATAGGATTCCTTGAAATTAGGGTCATCCTTGGAGAGTTGTTTTAGGGAATCTATCCCCATACTATGCAATTGAACCTCATGTATGTTGAGAATTCTCCTACTAAAAGCATCTTCAACCTTATTTTTAGCCTCTTTCTTATGTTTGATAGTGAATGTATAAGGTTGTAATTGCTCCACCCATTTGATATGCCTCTGATTTAATTTCTCCTACCCATTCAAAAAACTAAGAGAATTATTATCTATGAAGACTATAAACTCCTTTAGAAGGAAGTAGTGCCTCCATTTTTTAAGATCTTTCACCATGGAAAAAATCTCTAGATCATAAGATGAATATTTCTACTTGGTGGCATTCAACTTTTCAGAGAAGAAGGCTAGTGGATGACCTTCTTGACTAAGCACTACACCAATTTCTTGTTTACTTACATCACATTCCACTGTAAAAATCTTGTATAAATCAAGTAGTAATAGGGTAGGAAGTTCTACAACCTTCCCCTTCAAAAACTAAAAACTTTTTTCTACCTTATATGTCCAAGAGAACTCACTCTTCACTCCTCCCTTGATGGTATTCAAAATAGGGGCACATATGTGACTGAATCCTTTAATTAATTTCCTATAAAAGGTTTCCATCCCATGGAAATTCCTAACATCACCAATTGACCTAGGGGTGGACCAATTAAGGATAGCCTCTACCTTACAGGGATCAATCGTTAAACATCCTTCAGAAATAACAAAGCCTAAGTATACCAATTTAGTTTTAAAAAACTCACACTTATCCAAGTTGATCATTAAGTTCTCCTCATGAAGCCTTCTCAATACTTGTTCTAGGTTCTTCAAATGATCCTCCTTAGTCCCACTAAACATGACTATATCATCAAGGTAAAAAACTACATACTTACCAATTATCTTAACCAATACCTCATTCTTTAGGTGCACAAATGGGTTTGGAGAATTTCTAAGACCAAATGGCATGACTAGCCATTCATAGATAACCTCATTGGTATTGAAAGAAGTCTTCCATTCATCCTCTTTCCTTATCCTTATCTGATGATAACTTTATTTTAAATCAATCTTTGAAAATTAGCATGATCCTCCAAGATAGTCCATGAGATTTTCTATCCTTAGCATTGAGAATTTATACCTTATGGTTATCTTACTTGTATCCCTAGAGTTTGTACATAATATCCATTTCCCATCCTTCTTTTGGGCAAGCACAGTTGGGACTACACAAGGACTAGGACATTTCCTGGTCAGACCCTTATCTTGAAGACCTTGAATTTGTCTAGAAATCCTTTCATTTTAGAAGGATTTCATATTATAGGAAGGTTTGTTAGGAAGGGTGGCTCTAGGAATCAGATCAATTTGATGGATTACATCCCTTATTGGAGGCAAAGAATTAGGTGTATCTTCCACCACTATAGCCTCATACTTATCTAACAATTTATGCACCTCTTGTGGAACTATCTTCTTCTCCTTAGGTTGCAAATAATAACCTTAATTTGGCTTCACCACCAAGGCATGCCCCTAAAAAATCTCCTATTTCATGAGGCCTAGAAACTCTTTTCCACTAACCATCATCACATTTGACTTACTATCCTTCTCACCTATTTTTTCTTGAAGAGTATCCATCCTATACTTCTTCCCATTGTTTGTAATGAGATAGGTATTCTTCTCCCCATCATCTTGTTCCTTTATATAAAATTGTCATGGATGGCCTAAAAGAACATGACAAGCATCAAAAGGTAGGATTTTAAACAACACCCTATCCTTATAGTCACCAATTTCAAACTCTACCCAAGCCTTCTCATCTATCATGAAGTTCTCATTCTTATTTAGCCAAGAGAGCTTGTTGGGACTAACATGAGGCAACCTCTTCAACTTAATATTTTCTACCATTTCAATTGAGACCACATTCTCAGTGGAATGAGAGTCTACAATAACTTTTCAAAGTTTACCTTGGGAATTACCTTGATTCTTGAAAAAATTCTTCCTTTGAGGTGACTCTTGCTTCATTGGTACTTTCAATAGGGTCCTTCTGATCATCATGTTTTGTCCTTCTAGGATGGGAGAAACACTTCCAATTGGTGATTTGACACTTTGGAAATCATCGTCTTGTATCAATTGGTTTCTCCTTTCTCCACCTTGGTAACTTTTATATTTCTCAAGGACTTTTATCATTATATGTCCAACATGGTTGCAACTATTGAATATTCCAATGAACACACCTAGTCCTATTCCTAGTCCACCACTTTTGCCTCTCCCATTAGGTCTTCTTCCAACTCTATATCCTCCACCTCTACTACCTAATTCTCCACTTGATTCTTGTTGACTTGAATCACCATTCTTGTTTGATTAGTTTCTTCCTCCAAATCTTCCTCTTCCCCTAAATTTCCTTCCTCCTCTACCTTTTCTATTCTTCTCTCCTTTCCTCCTTAGCTTCTCCTCTACTCTTAGGGCCAATAAAAAACATTTGTGTATTGTCTTAGGTTCCATAATACTAATAGATCATCTTTTATATTTATCCTTAGGCCATTAAGGTATCTATCCACCTTTTCTACTTCATCTTCTTGTCTTCTTGATCTGAGGAATAACATTTGGAACTCCTCGGTATATGCATTCACATCTAGATCTCTTTGTCTGAGATTCTACAATTTCTTGTACATATATACTTCATGGGCAATGGGCATGAATTGTGTCTCTACCTTGGTCTCAATTCTCTCCCATGAGGTTATCTTTCTTTTTCCTTCATTCACCCTTTATTCTTAAAAATAATTTCATCATGCAAGGGAAAACCCCTTCAACTTTGAATTGACCAACTTAACTCTCTTATCCTCAAGGACATCCTTGTACTCAAAATAGTTATTGAGTGCTTCAATCTAGTCAATCACTTCTTTGACATTCACACTTCCACCATACATTGGTAATCTTTATGTGTTATCCCTATTAACTAACTTGAGGGCATCAATAAATGCCTTTTTGTCTATAGGAGACTCCACCACCTGAGCAGGGGCACCCTCTTCATCATCACCCATTTCTTCCTCTAAATCACATGCACATTCTTTATCCTTACCCTTGGACTTCTTCATTTCTCTAAGTTTTTTTGCAAGAATCTCTTCCACCATCTTCTTAATCTCTTCTTGACTCATTTTCTTGGGAGGCATTGTGCCATCCTCAACCTAATTCTCTTTCTCTAACATACATTGTAACAACACCAGCTATTGGCTTTGATACAAATATGATGCAAAGGGTATCAAGCTACACTTCTAGAAACCTTAGGGTGTTCTTTCAAGGGCCTATTAGAGGCCTTATTAAAAAAGAGCAATCACAACTAAACAAAATAAATATAAAACAAATTTGATCCTAATGAATCATCCTTGGTGCACAAAGAAACATCCTTGGTTCTCCTACACTAGGCATGAAGCATGAACATGTGTGTTTTTCTTTAATTCCAAGAGATGATAATGAGGAAGTAGAAGATGTACCTGTCAAAGTCACATATTTGTTGGATGGGTTTCAATATATTATATCTAATAATGTGCTTGATGGGTTTCCACCAATAAGAAATATTATTCATCAAACATGGAATTTATTCCTAGAGCTAGTTTGTTGAATAAAGAATCCCATAGAATGAATCTAGCAAAGAGTGAAGAATTGAATAGACAAGTGCAAGAGTTGTCATAGAAGGGGTTTATTTGAGATATTTTGAGCTCATGTGTTGTACCAGTAGTACTAGCACCAAAGAAAAATGGAGAATGGAGGATGTGTATAGATTCTTGAGCTATCAATAAGATTACTATCAAGTATATGTGTCTCTTTCGAAGGATGGATAAAATTATGAATTTCTTGAGTGGATCTATCGAGTACTTAACAAGGATAGATCTAAAGAGTGGATATCAACAAATCCATATTAGATAAGGAGATGAATCAAATATTTCCTCCAAGACAAAGGAGGGCTCGTATGAGTGGTTAGTCATGCCTTTTGGGCTAACCAATGCACTGAGCACATTCATGTAGCTCATGAATGAGGTATTGAATTTTTTTTAGTAAATTTGTTATTGTTTACTTAGATGATATTTTGATCGTCATTAATACATTGGAAGAGAATATAATGTATATTTGTAGGGTCTTTGAAAAGTTATTGGAAGAGAATTTGTTGATTACTCTAAAGAAGTGTAGTGTTTTGAAGGAGTTAGTGTACTTGAGATTTTTTAATCTCAACATATTGTCATAAAATAGACATAGAGAAAGTGAAGGCTATGCTTTAATGGACCACTACAAAAATTTATACTAAGGTAAGATCTTTTCATGGTTTGGATAGCTTTTACAAAGAGTTTATCATAAATTTCAGTAGTATTTGTGCCCCTTAACTAAAACTCTCAAAGGGGGTCGAAAAGAGTTTAAGTGGACTATAGGAGAAAAAAATATTTTTGATTTGTTGAAGATAAAGGTTATAGAGAATCTTGTTTTGGCGATTCCACAATTTAATAATGTATTTCAAGTGGACTCTGATGCTAGTGGTATTTCTATTGGAGTTGTGTTAATTCAAGAAGGTAAACCCATTTCTTATTTTAGTGAGAAGTTGAATGATGCCAAAACAAAATATTTTTTTATGATTAGTTGTTTTATGCTATAGTGCATGCATTGAGGAAGTGGATATATTATCTTTTTCCTAAAGAGTTTTTTTGTTTACCGATCATCAAGCTTTACAATATCTAAATAGCGAAGGAAAGTGTTATCTTGACTCTCAATTTTTGCCCTTAATTTAATTTTGTGCATCCCTCTTTCAGTAAATTAGAGCCGAGTCTCATTTGTCCAAGTGTTATATCTCTTTGAATGTATTTCCCTTTAAAACATTGTATTAAGTCTCTATTTGATGATAAATAGCAACATTGAACCTCTTCAAACGTTTAATAGGTTCAAAAAGTTCAAAGGTTCAAATCCATTGATTCATGAAAATGTCAATGGCATGTATGTTGTAGATCAGAGAGTTAAAAAAAATGATTGGAACTTGTAAATGTTCCAAAGTGAATGATTGAAATATGTTTGTTCCAACACAATAGATTTGGCTTCCCAACAAAGAATCGAACACTTTATGAATTGTGGAGCTAAGTAAAAATTAGTTCAAGATTTTATCTTTCACTGAAGTGTAGATAATATTCCTTATTTTAAGAATTAGGAGAGAGGAGGCATCTATAAATTTTTCATGTGATAAGAGTAAGCATTTAAAATTTCATCCCATATAAGAAAATTTTGGCAGACCTGGTTTGAAAATATCGATGATGGTTTGGTAAGGTTAAAAATCTAGCATGTCTTCGAGTCTCCTACCTTATTTCAAAGCTCCCAAGCTTCCCAACTTGTTGACAGTGGAGTGTATAGTATCAATTCAAAATAGTAAAATACATTCTCAACTCTTTTTTACTTGTCGTGTTTGGCATTCTAAAGTCTTTGAATGCTAATTTTAAGCGCCTAATGAAGCTGCTCGATACAAAGGATATTTGGAGGAAAGGTTGGTATTGTAAATAATGGTGAAGATAATTGGGATGTGATATAGGAGTCAGGGTAATGCAATACAATGCCTTTCACTCAAGGAAAACAATTTTAAATTCTATAGCCTTTGTTTGATGAAGTTCATAACTGCAGTGGCAGTGGGGGAATTAAAAATGATAATTTGGATCCCATGAATTTCTCTTCCTAACAACATGATGCTATCCATTGACCACATTCAAATATTGGTAGTTTGGAATATGAGCAAGGCTTCTTATAATCAAATCATGTCACATGGTATAAAGGATGGAAGAATCAAATCAAAGTATTGAACGAAGTGTCAAGGCATATACTCTGAGCATAAGATCTCAATCTAGCTAGATATGTATGCACACATACAACTTGAATAAATTGTTTCTCATTTTATTATCGGGCATCCATCATGTTGATAGCTAAAAATGGAAGCAATCAATTTGTGATCTTGTACATATAGTCATTGGTGTCATGTCCTAAAGGTGATAAGATAGCATTGGAAAATAAGTTGCACTAGACTCACATGCTATTTAGCTCATGATAATAACCATCAAACCTAAGAAGTATAACAACTTTATTAGGTGGCCCTGGGCCACCAAAAGAAAAATCAAAACCCTCCTGAATCAAAGGTTTGATTCTCATCCACATATGTGACCAACCACCTACAAATTTCATGATCATCTTGCTGCCAACATATGTGAATACTCATGGGCTGAAAAATGAAATTGTAATTATCACTACCCATGTGCTTCCAGTCACAACCATCGTACTCATACTCCAAAAAGTATAGGACATCATTTGCTTCTTCTTGTGGACTGGAAATGAAAATTTCATCTAGTAATGCATCAGAAAATAAAACATATTGAGCATCATGCATTACATCACAATTACCTAGCTGAGAAGGACTTGGATCTTTTGATTTGCCTTCATGCATTGCCTCAGCCACTGAGCAACTTGGTTCATCCATGATGTCATCACCAACTGAATCATGAACCAAGTGAAGGTTTCTCTCACAAATTTTGTGACAGTGGGACACCTGATCTGCACCATGATTTTGTTGAAATCATTTTTATCCCAATCATTGAAGACAAAGTCCTCAATACTGTCACACTCACTATCATATTTAGCAAAAGAAGGAAAAGGGTATGAACAAGAAACTTGTTTATCACTAGAATCTTTATAATAGGAAAAAACACTATCATGACCTTCAACCTCTTCTTTTGTAGAGTCACTACAGGAGGGGAACTATAATATACATGAGTCATCATCACTTTGCACACTAGCCTCATTATCAGTATCAAAAAATATATCATAGGGGGGCTGCAAATCAAAATCCACATCGGGTGCATACCTCTAAAATTCTTCAGCCAAGAGTGCTGAAATCTTTTCACTGCTCAATGGACTTTGCACCTTGTTTTCATCTTCCTTAGCTTCACCCCTAGTGCTACAAACATCATCCTCATCCAAGACAATGATAGATATCTCTGGCTTCAAATCACTTTGTGTGAAGTCAACCATGCAGGAATCATCATCTGCATCATATCCAATATTCCACCCTTCACACAAAACATCATCATACTAGGACAAGAAAGTTGCCTTCCCACATCGACAAAAAGAAAAATTTGCAGACAAAAAGGAAATATTGCCAACCTCAGATTCATCGTCAACACTCTCATATGCACTGACCTCAATATTAGCTTCATAGTCAACACTTTCTACATAATGAGAATCAACATCAGAAACATTGGCCTTTTCATGATCAACATAAGGAACCACCAGTCTTTGCAATCTTATGTCCTCCTCTAACTGCCAGTTCTCAATCTTTCTCCTTGCTATTTCCTTCTTGAGAATAGCTATCTCAATGAGTAGATTTTCATAGTCAGTATCACTCATAATGGGATCAATAGAGACACTAATTTCTTGTTTCTGATCTTCACTCTTTTCTTCATACCCATCCATGTTAGCTCCTTCATCAAAATATTCAATGAATGTCTCTCTCAATACATCCCAAGAAGGGATTGAATATGAAGGTGAGGACACAAACCAATCCTTTGCACCATGTGATAACGTATGCATAAGAAACCTCATGGAAACATCTTCATGCTCAATATCCATTTCACCAAAAAGACCCATGACATTAGACACGTGTTGGCTTGCCAAAATAGACCCATCAGCCATGAATCTAGGAAAGCACTCCCTATTCTTAGCAGAGAACTCATTTGGGGCACCTTCAATGCCATCAAAACAAAAGGGCTTATATTCCTCCATAAGGAAATTTCCACTAACATTTATCCCTTTACATTAGTGTTGAACACTTGACAGGGACACATTATCCTTACTACTGATTTTCATAAAAAGGACATATATGAAAACCAAAAATACCTAGGAGTTTTGCAGCAGGAACTTAACTTTCTAATTGGAAGGCAGGGCAGATCTAGAGCTCACTTTGTAACTCCATCGGGTTCTTTTCTTTGTAGAGTTTCCACCTCATTGAAGAGGAAAATATTGTGCTCATCTCTTATAGCTTCTTCCAATCAACCAAAACTTCACCAGGATTTTACACATTGTTTATCAGGGACTGCACTGATCAAATAGAGAACTTCAGAGTCACCACTCAACACTTAGTGAGAAGATTTTACAAATGTGTTTTTTCTATTTGACTCTAAGACTACTTAACCAAACTTTGGGATAATCCAGCCAAGCAAGGAAAAGAGCATCACAAGCTTGTTGTCTTTTATTTCATCCCTAGTAGAGTCGCCATTCTATTGGTTCCCCTTCTCTTTCTACTTGCAAGTTTACACTATGAATGACAAATTAATGTCACTAACTCTATCACCACTCCAAAGTCTGCAAGGAAAAGGGCCAATTAACAAGGATCAACAAGGATCCTCCTACACTTTGAGTCTAGATGCTTAGGTAGGTGTACCTTTGACTCACTTCTTCAAAGGAGTCACAAAATATTATACAACAATAGCCTTTACAAATTGATTTTAAAGATTTATCATTTATACTTGTGACTGATGATGATGAACTGCTTCTAGAGAATGGATCAGTGCCTTAACCTAGGGCATAGAGTCACTCAATAACATATATCAACTGAAACTCTAACTCAAACACTCTTGAACTTAGAATAAGTGCTTTTCCTATTATCCCTCTCACTCCCAAACCTAATCATCAAATTCCTATCCAACCATGAACTCACTAAAACTACCTTAAAGACTTTAATCCTAACTTTGTCAGGAGCTCAAAGATAATCCCACAATATACTTTGTATACCATATGCTAACTCACTTTATGACATTAACATATATGAACCCAAGATCAAAACAAGAAGACAAACATAAATCTGAGATTGGAATTCAAGTGTATTCTCATTAAAACTTGTAGAATCAATACATTGTCAAACAACAAAATGCTAGGAAACAAACCCTAAATCCAAGCTCTCCTTGTTCAGTCTTTTACATTGACTATCAACATAACACCATCAATAACATCATCAACAAAACTACTACAATATATACCACTAGTCATCTTGGAATCCCAAAAATCAGGATGCAACAAGCTTCAGATGACTAGGGAAAGGGTTAGGGTTTTCACCCACCAAACCAACTGAATTTAATCAAAATTTATTACATTGGAGGAAAACCAAGTAACCTGGTCTAATTGGATCCAAGAATGATCTTCATTTATGATAATTCAGAGCAAGGTACTGAAGATCATGAATCTACTATGCTTATCAATCTGATCAATCACCTGCAACATGCCTTGAGCAACTGTAAAACCCACTTTCTTATGGTACAAACCCTTTGCATCAATCATCATACTCCTTGGACCACACTGTAATAGTTGAAAAAATCACATCTACCAGATCCAGCCGCTCAATCATTGAATACCAGTCCTTTTGTCGATGAAATCCTTAATAATTTTAAATCTGGAAGAAACAGCTACTTGCATGGCGCGAGATAGTAAATCAACAGCCAGCATTCAAACTAAGATCTTCTTTATATCATCACCATCAAATCATCTCACTTTTCTTGGGCTTCATAGCTTAACTCTTAATAGGAATCCTAGTTTACATTTTTCCCTAGTCGCGAGATCGTGACATTTTATTTAACTTTAGTTATACTTAGCGATTTGGCGACTGCAGTCTTGTAATCTCGCAGTCATCTCTTTAACCACCAAACTTTTTAGAGATCATGTGACTGAAGGGATTCTAAGTCATGAGACCAAATCACTAAGTACATCATTATCAGGAGACTACGCGACTGAAGGTAAACTAACTATCTTGAAACCCTTTGACTTTATCTGGAAATCTAGCGACTAGAGAGAATCTCTTAATCGCTGAAACTTTCTAACTTTTCAACCTTCTTTCTGAGATTAAAAATTAGTCGTCGATCTCTACATTCCTTCATCCTATGGTCCTCATTAAGTTGTGAGAAATTTTCTTACTTAACTATTTGATTCAGTGACCAGGAGATAACTATGTCACTGAATCACTGAAGGTTTAGCACTTAACCATCAGGATCATGAGGAACAAGTGACCACACAGTCGCTGAGTCACTGAATAAGAAACTTAACCATTGGGGTCAAACCATAATGTTAACCTTACTTAACCCATGCATATCTTGAGATCACGCGACTAAAGGCTTCACTGAGTCTCATAATCTTTTTATCAATTAGGGTTAAGTCCTAAGAACATGCGACTGAGAGAAAACTCCAAGTCGCTGAATATTTTCTTAACCCTAGGTTAAATTTGGAGACTAAAAACTTCCTCAGTTGCTAGATCACTGAATTTCTCTTTATAAACTATGAGCATATTGAGATCAATGGCTATCGCATGATCACATAGGATAAACATCATGCATCTTTTTCTTAAGAACATGCGACATTCGTGGATCCTAACTGAACCTTAACTTACTCCATAGACTGAAGATCTCGGGCCCACTGACAACTACCAACACATTGTCTTGCCACTAATGAAAATTTGACACCTCAGCTGCCTCTGACAACATATCCACCTATACCATTAAGATCAACCAATCAGAGAAGACCACATCATAATATCTGGCAAGAGGACATGCAAAATTTCTTATCGCACCTTGGTCCTACTGACAACCTCCACCTCATACCCCAGTTCAACCAATGAAACAAGAGCACCTCAGCATGATTTCGTGACAGAGGACCCGCCCTGATCTTTCTTTCTGATGTGATCAACCATTATGAGATTCAACGACTAAAGAAAAAGTAACCACCCAAAGGTCGCTAAATGTTATTTCTAACTACTGAGATCACGTGACTAACCGCATCTCACAGTTGCTAGTCAAAAAGGAATATTCAGATTTCATTACGGGATCACCCGACTAAAGAAAAATCATAGTCGCTTAATAGAAAGGAATATTCAATCTTCATTACGTGACTTGGAGATTGAGCTTAGATAACTTGGGCCCACCAGGACACATGGCATCTTATGATTTTTCTATCGATCCATTTCATCACCATGTTGTACCCCTTGGACACCTCTCTACCACATGTCATATTCTGATTGATCTCACAAACTAGCATTCCCAACTTATATTTGACCTCAGCTAATCTGGAGATCTAGCAACTGTATGAATTTTCAAGTCTTTGGATGAACCGCCAAGATTTGGAGACCAAGCGACTAAGGTTAGTCATGCAACCTCAGAACATGTTGACCGTAACCGCTGGCATTCACTGATCACGCAACTGGGTTAGTTGTGAAGTCTCAACACTTTTTCTGCTATCCGCTAGACATTGTGAGATCTAGCGACTAACTGTTGCATTCAGAGATCTAGTGACTGAAAGAAAAGTTAACTGCCCAGCGAGTCACTGAAGGATAAGGAATATTTTGAAAGCATTAAGAGATTTCATGACCAAAGCATTTCTTGAAGTCGCAAGATAAAAAAGAATATATTGTTACTATCGGGAGATTGAGCGACTAACTGGGAGAGTAAAGAACACATGCTTTATAAATCACTTAAGTGGCCTGAAAAAGGTAATGAAAGAATAGAACCTAGCCAAGACAATTAGGGTTTTTCCCTCCATCGGATAGAAATATGAAATGAGACCTAGGGTTTAAGGCCAGAAACAAAGGAAAAACCTACAGGGACCAAAGGAAAATCACATAGCTAGGAAAAATTTCTTGCAGGTGCTAACAAGTAGAATGTAGGAAACTTGATCAGTCTAGATATAAACAAGATTACATCAGAGAAGAATCAACAGCAAAGATCACATGACACAAATGCAATAAATTTGGGCATACTGCAAGGTATTGTAAGTTGTAGGTAAATCAGGATAGAAGGAGACCACCTACATGTTACAAATGCAACAACCTAGGACACATAGAGAAGTTTTGCAGATACAATGGAGAGGAAAATAGAAGAGAACCAAGAGAACCACATCCTATGGTTTTAAAGAAGAATATTGGTGACAATGGTAAAAGTCTTACTGAGTATATAGATGAGTTTGAGAATCATTTCAAGAAATCAAAAAATGAAGAGGATGAGAAGATATGGAAGATAATAGAGTTCAATAAGGCATTGGTTTAGGGAGAGACAGTAGATGCTATTGTGTCTTTACATGATGATTACATTGCTACATCGACCTACAAGGATACATGGCCTTAGGGGGAGCATTGGATGAAGACACTAGAATTTATCCGGGCCCTGATTATGCAGAATAAGCTCATGCAAGCTTAGATATGGTGTGTACAGACACTATGGAGTTTATGTTTGTGATCACAGCACTTGGAGATTCATTTCTGGTGACAACGATATTTTTTTTGATTGGACAATCTGTGAAGTGCTAACTGTTATTAATGCACTTACTCAACCAGAAATGGATAAAGAGCTTGAAGAATATCATTTCCTCACCATTTGATAATCAGTGACCAAGGAGAGCAGTGTGAAGAAGCATTTCAACCATCTAGAAACCACATTGTGTGATCGATTCAAGAAAAAGTTCTGAAATTCAACGTATCAAAGGTATTTAGATATTATACTATTTCAAGAAGATATGGATGCACTTGTGATTTTTTATGTTTTTGATAGACCAAGGTATAAGTTCAAGAACCACTCATTTAAGTCTTGTAAGGATGATCCTAAAGAAGCATTTTTGTAAACCCCTTATGGTGTGTTACATGTTGAAGACATTAGGGCTTACATTCACTGTAAGTATGAGATCATTGGAGATGTTGATATCTATAGGGAAATAGATGGAATGATAGAATCATATGGAAAGATGGTAGAAGAGTTCAAACATTTGAAAGAACAGACCATTATTAAGTTAACCATTCTAACTGAGTCGAGCGAAAGTAAATGGTTCAAGATCATTCTAAGTAGAATTTATGACCAATTTATTTGGATAGGAGAGCAACCAGTTAAGATATGTGGCCAAATGATACATGAGATAACTAGATTAGATAATACTAGAGCCCTCCCAGTAGCTGAGAAGAATATCAGAAAACAAGAAGAAACCCTAACCCATTCTAAGTAGGATAAGAGAGCGATGACAGTGAATGACATCCTTCAGCAAGATGTGAGATTGGTAGGAATTCTGCTACGTTACAATATTTTCCATAGTAACAGACTTAATTCTATGTCAGCAGGAGTAGTTATGATGGCCTACATAATGGTTAAATAAAACAAAAGATATAACTTATGCAAAATACTAGCACAATAGTTCTTAGAGAAGGTGAAAGTTATCAAGAAAGATAAGTCAAAAGCATTTAGGTTTGGTTCACTTCTAGTTCACATGTACATCTACATTGAGCATAAATTCCTTGGAATGCACCCTAGAGTATGGAAGGACAATATACCTACTGGTATACAAATCTTTGAAATCTACCAAAGACAAGATAAGAATTTGGTAGATAGTGAATTGTTTGCAATGACCAAAATTATTCAAAGGCAAATGGAGAGGTACATGATACCTGAGGAGATAGTTGAGAAATACAAAGACACAATATGTTTCATGGTTGAAACTAACTATGTATGCTTTGAGGTAGTTGAACCAAGAAAGAAATGGTGCTACCCTATGGGGTATGAAGTCAGTTATGAGGTTCTTACAATGCAAGTTGAACATGTACTAGCAGCTGAAGTAGATACATCTAAAAATTGATGGGGAACATATTGGGAAAAGTCATAAAAAGTTAGATAAGAATAGGATAAAGGGACAAGGAAGAGAAAGATTGACAAAATAGTTGAGGACATTACTGCAAAGGTAGGAATCACTAGAGAGAAGCTAAAGAAACTAAGGACAAAGATGACAGAAGGATCTTCCATCATGACAATTGAAGCACCTCCTCCTTCTGAAGAAGAAAAGATAGAAATTTCTATTCCTATTGTGATAGATTTATCAGTCACTCCTAAGAAGATTGCACAAGAGGTTTCATCTGTGAACGCAACTAGAAGATCTACAAGATCTACCAAACCAGGCAGCCCTAAGAATCAAAAGGTAGAAACAAAGGAAAAGAAGAAAGAAGAAAAATAAATACATAAGAGGCCACAAGATCTGTGGAACCCTGATATCTTGATGTTACAAAAGAGAGTGATAAGAGATGGGATTATGAAGACTATAAATAGATACTATGAAAGGTATGAACCTGAAAATCAAGCAACAATTGAGGACATAGTAATTGAGTACTTGTTATTTTTCAAAAAGAATTTGTTAGAGATAGAAGGAAGTATCCCTAAGGATTTGTATAGTAAGTTATAAATAAGAAAATAGTTAGCATAGTCTGAGAATAAGAATATAAGAAATAAGGCTAATAGCTATTGAAGACATGTTGCCAATAGTCTCTATACAAGAAAGGGAGAGGATTATCAAAGAGTTGAAACCTTTATTAAGGACTAAGGCCAAACTGGTGAAGATAATCACAAGGAAGTATGATGAGGTAATAGAGGACACACAAAAGGCATTAGACGAAATCCTTATGTGTGAAATGCCTAAGAAGACTTCACCTCCCAAGGTTACCAAGCCTACACCCTTAGGAATGGGAGAATGTTATAAGAGAACATAAGAGAGTGAGAAAGCTAGCGAAGTTGGCAAGAAACTAGACTTTTTCATTTATGGTATGCATATATCATTAGACACTTCACTTGATACAAGTGACCCATTTCAAGACAATCTAGACAATGTGATGACAGTAGAAGAAGAAGGAAAGAAAGAGGAATAACAAATAGAGGAAAAACAAGAAGAAAAATAATAGGAGAAGGAGAAGGAGAAATAACAAGAAAAAGAGACAGTAGCAGAAGAAAAATAAGTAGTAAGAACATAACTCAAACAAGAACCGAATACCTCCTCCACTTTAATGTTGGCAAGTATGGCCAAACTGGTGAAAACATATGTGGAAAGCATGGATGAGGATGAACTCATGAGGTTATCCTTCATGGATTTTGCTAAGGCAAAGGAAAGGTTAGTACAAAAGGGGGAAAAGAACGTAAAGGTGATCACTAGGGTAGTGGAGAAAGTGAACAAAATACTCCCTACACCTCTTATTTTTCAAGGAAAGGATGATGTAGAGAATTTGAACATGGCACTGGACAACTTTGACAGTAATTTTGAGTCATTTTTGAAGATCGCAAAAGATAAGGTTGAAAGGAGATTCCTGGAAAAGAAGTTGAAGGAATTTTGTTAGTCCATCTCATGGGACTTGATCATTCTGAAAGAAACTACAATCAAGGCTAAGAGTTGTGTGGCACAAGGAAGAAAGATATACAGCTATTTCATAAATCCTATCAGACATGTTAAGAATATTGAAGACATCATAGCCAAGGACAAGGCTACATTGGATAGCTTAATGGATAGTTGTGAAACCTCTTCACAATCTGTGGTGGAGATGGAAAAATAGACATCCAAGCTTTTGGGTAAGATAAGTGTTTTGAATACGGAGAAAGGGAGAGTAGTGGAAAGATTTGGTTTGCTAAAGAATTGAATCACTCCTAAGCTATCAATTCTCGAAGCTCATCTCACAGAGATGGAGAAAATAGAAGGATCAATGACAAATGCTATACCCACTAAGCTGAAGGAGACATAAATAGCATCTTATGCAGTAAATGGTCTAATCCATGTTAGTGAACTTTTGATTAAGTCATGGGTTGATGAAGTGAAGACCTTGGAATACTCCTTCCAAGACATTCTAAATCTGGTGAGTAAGCACTAAGTCTTTTGCGATTAGAATTTTGAAATTTTGTAAGTACCTTTGACATTGATGTCAAAGAGAGAGAAAGAGAAGAGAAAAGTGAAAAGAGGAAGAGAAGAGAAAAAGTGAGAAGAAAAAAAAAAAAGAATTAAATTTTTTTAAAAAATTTAAAAAAATAGAGAAAAGAAAAGAAAAGATGAGAATATGTATATAGAGAAGTAGAAGGAAGATAGTGTTCTAACACTTAGTCATTTTTTGTTAAGTGTTGCCATCAATGCCAAAGGGAGAGATTGTTGGAAAGTGATGTTTGGGAGCACTATGGATCACTTAAGGGTTGTCATTTATGGAAACACTTATGCTAGAGTGATCGCATGAAGTAAGATTAGGTACTAGAGACACAGTTATGAAAATGACTAAGTATAGAATCAAAGTAACTGTATTCTGCAGTATAGTTTTGGTCAGCGAAGATGATATGTGATGTATTATGGCTTGCAAAGTTAAATGAAGACATTTTGGGATATGTATGACCTTTAGTTAAGGTCGCACATTTTTTGGAGTTGATATCAGGAAGATACAGTGATATGAAGGTATGTGAAGACAAAGAATCAATGAAATAGAGTATGTGAATAGTCTGCGATGATTGAGGGAATATCAGATGAAATGGTAACATGCTAAGTCAAATGAAAGTTGTATATTGCCAAAAATTTGGTAATATAAGATCGCCGACTCTATTTTTATCATTTACATAAGTAATTATTATGTTTTGTATTGTATTTGTGAAGCCGACTAGATGGAAGAATTAATATAAGTATAGAGTTTTTTGTGGAAGCAATAAGTGTGATAGTGATGGATATGTGATGGATGTGAATTTGGGATATTGAAAAAGGTAGATAGAAGATGTGAGATCTGAGATTGATAGAGTTATAACTAGAACTATTAAAGCATAAAAGATTCTTGTATTGTTCACTAATTGAAGAACACTTTTGTGATAGAGTTTTGATTGTAAGATTTGTAAGCTCACCACCTTTAACAAAGTTTTTGTATACCCCTAGCAGGGTTTTGTATTCCTCTAACAAGGAAATGTACTATGTAATACTCATCTCCTAATAGGGCTAGATCTCCTAACATGGATACTATGTTTCATTCCATAGTTGTGGGTACCATCCCCACCGGGGTTTTCCCTTGGCTAGGGTTTCCTCGAAAAAAAATCATGGTGTTATGAGTTATCTGTTGTGTATTTATGTTCTTTTCATTTTAGCATTATTATGGTTCATATGCAATTGGTTGAAGTTTAAAATAAAGTGTTGTAATACTAATTCACCCCCCCCCCTCTTAGTATTATCTAATCCTAATAGGAATTCGTTCTATAAATGCTTCAAAATTAACAAAGTTGGACAATGGGGAAAAGAGTAGTGTTGAAGCTTAAGACTTTGAAGAACACTTGAATAATTTTCATGAAATGGTTTGGAAGCCTATTGATAAAATGAATATTTAGTACAAGAATAATATTGATCAAAAAAGGAACCATAAGAAATTTCAGATTGTAGATGAAGTTATGATTCATTTGAGAAAGGAGATATGTCTATTGGGAACATACAATAAGCTAAATATGAATAAATTTGGACAATGCAAAATCCTGAACAAGCATGATTCAGGAAATGCTTATGAAGTAGAGTTGCCTAGTGAACTCAATATTTCTCCTCTATTTAATATTTTAGTTTTGATAGAGAATAATGAAGGTAGTATGTAATATGAATTAGTTGAATCATAATGGAGTGTTCTAGCATCTACTTTATCTACAAAAGAGATATATGATATATTGGAAAGTTATGGTGCAAGTAGAAGCACAAGAAAATGATAATATGAAGAGTACTTGGTCAAATAGAAAGGATGATCTATTGAAGATTCATCATGGCTATCAAAGGAAGAGGTTATCTACCTTGGTTTTCCTCTTCCCACCTAATTTGTGACAAGGTCACTTCTCAAATTACCCTGGGTGTTTGATGCAAGAGCATCCAGGGTGTAAGAGAAATCTTGCATCACCCAAAAAATATTGTCTATTTTTTCAATGAGGTGTTAGGACCAAAAATAGGCAAGAAAAATTGAGAAGGGGGGTGATTCTACCTATTACTTTTAATTCCACTTTAATCACTTATATCTAAAAGATAAATAGTAATGAAAGATCCACAACACATAACACAAAACAAAAATATGTATTCTTGAGGAAACTCGGTTAAGGGAAAATCTTGGTGGGATTCAAACCCAAAAGATGAATGTACTCTATTAGAAGTATTTCCCAGCTAAGAGAAAATTGAGAAAAAAAGATGCACTTGCAACCAAAGGCTTACATCCGAATTAGCAGATACAATTCCTAGAGCTCATTGCTCACAATATAATCTTAAATTTGGCCCTCAGTTTATCATCAATAAAGCATCAAGAATGACATGTTACTCCATCAAATCAGCTAGGACCTAAATGAAGAAATGCTAACATGCTACAAAATAGAACAATTGATCACCTCAACCAATGCAGACCAGTAGCACAATCATCACACAACCCAATAACAACAAGAAGCAACATGAATACCATCCAAAACCTTCACATATTCTCTAATACAAAATCCAAACTCATCTTTATCTTTGATCAATAGGAACACTAAAATACCAAACTCATTCATAACAAAAGATAGCTTGTTGTACTTTGAATTATGAACAACACTAGCTATGAACACAATGGTGCGAAAACATGCAAATAATAACTTAACCTCTGAAACATCAAATCCAATTCATACCGAACCAAATACTCATCCAGTATTCACAAGAACACTATGACACAAACCACTATAAACTCAATCATTCCTCACTCAAACTATCATACCAACTCTAAAAACCTCTATAGATGGTCTACAAACACCTATAAACAATACCTTACAATCACAACTTAAGATATCAAACATGTCATATGATCAACTTAAATCCTCTCCACTGAACATCCTGAACAAACTATATGAAACAATAATCAACATGTTGACATCAATGAAAAAACATTAATGTCAGCACACTAAAATCCCAAAGTTTGACATGCTCAACAATCTTCCAACTCTTGGAATCCTAGCCTTTAGAAGGATATATCCATTTCTTGGGAGAACTTGAAGAGCAGAAATGACTTGAATCCTAGAGACAATGTTATATGGTCCGTGCCTCCCTGGGGTTGGTCAAAAGGGAATTTTGATGGTTATGCTAGAGGAAACCCTAGAAGAGCTGGAGGGGGAGGCCTCATAAGAGATTGGGCTGGAAATTGCCTTGGGGCTATAGTGGTTCTGCTGGGGACTTAAACTAACCACGTGGTGGAGGCTGAGGTGGCACTTTATATGGTTATTCTAGCCAAAGAAATGGGTTGCATGAAACTTTGGCTTGAGGGTGATTCCCTCAATATTGTCAACTATATTAAAGGAAAATTGGAGTGTTCCTGGACTATAGCCCATATAATAAATAAAATCAAAATGTTTCTCATCACCTTTGAAGAGTGCCACATCACCCATATTTACCATGAAGGTAATAAGTTGGCAGATAGGCTGGCTAATGAAGGTACCCAAAGTGACATCATCAAATCTTGGAGAGGCGAAGGGAATCTAAACTCTGAGATCATGAGTCTAATCACATTTGATAAAATTAATCACAATGAAGGGCATGTCACTTAATGTTATGATGACAAGGATGAAACAATTCTTTAGGAAGGCTACATGTAATGTGAAGTGTGGGATAATAATTTTGGTTTTAATGATCTACGGTGCTTGGGTTAATTCAAATAAGCATGATAACATAAGAAAACATTGCAATAAGAAGAAGATTAGTAGCAATGAGCCAAGCTAGGATAGTAGCAAAAAACACAAAATGGGAGGTGGTCTAAGAGGAGCCGACTGATTGTGACAAATGGAGGCAAGATAGGAAAATTTGGAAGAAGTTGAAAAAAGGGAGGGGTCTCTCAGTATATCGAGAAGCTCCATGGCTATGACAAATAGGTGACTTCCTTATTCGCTGAGGGCTAGGTTAGAGGGAAAGTATATTTATGGGGTAAATCTTTCACCCTTACTCTTAATCTTATGGCTGAGATAACGGGCTTACCCCTAGAGGGAACCCATTTCCATAGAGGTAACCATAGGCTTGGTACTGAAGCTTTTAACCTATTCCCTAAAACTATTGATGAAAAGGCCCTCATGACTAAAGCGAAGGGGGATTATGTAGATATCACCAAGATTAAGGATTTTTGGGCTAAAATGTTGAAAGTAATGATAGAGTATTTCACTCTTGATGGGCACTATTCCAAAATCTACAACATGCATTTCATCCTAGTTAACCACTTCAGGCATAACAAGAGGATCTCCTTCCCATATTTTCTTTTGAGCTCCCTAAGTAGTAGCATCACTAAGCATAGGAAGAAGCCAAATAACCCTGTGTTACATGAGGGGTTGATCCTCCTTATTTTTGACTATGCCAGAGATATTATCCTGGACCCTATTCCTAAAAGGGTCAAAGGTAAAACTTCAGAGACTATTGAGGGGGATAGAAAGGTGGAATCCAACAAAAAGAGAAAGAAAAACAGGGAAAAAGTTTCTAACTGCAATAAAGAAGATGGTAAAAAGAGGAAGAAAAAGAAAGTAAAAAGTTATGACAATAGCGAAGATGAATCTAAGGAAAAAATCCCTAATTATCTGCAAATGGGAAATGATGAGGGAGAAAATGTGGAGATGGATCCTGGTAGCACTGAGTAGGAAGAGGATAGGATTGTCAAAACTGGGGATGAGAAGGAGGAAGAGGAAGATGGGAAAGATGGGGACTACCATGATGATGAAAAAGATGACGAAGGGGCTGAAGAGGAGAAAGAAGAAGAGGTGGATGAAAAAGAAGAGGAAAGGGCTGAGGCCTAGGTCTCCCCTACTAAGGATGATAAGAATGAAGCCCTGGACCTACCTGCTAAAGAAGAAAAAAATGATGCCCACTTGGATAATGAGGAAGGTTTTGAATTGGCTAGTAAAGATGATGGGGAACCCCTTAAGGAGGACTCTTTGGGCTATCTGGAGGGGCAGGATGAACAGGAAATTGAAACTGGTCATAACTCCCATGTCATTGATGAAAAAGAGGAGGGAAAAAAAGATACGGGTGCTAGTATAGATCAGAATGCCACTGAGGAGGAAAAAAGTCAAAAAGATGATTTCATCGCTCCCCTAGAGGATGCTATGAACATGGACAAGGTTAACAAAGATGAAGGTCAGAGTATTCCTCAGGATTGGATCAATCAAGAGATACAGGAGATTAAGCTCCACCTTCATTCTCTAGAGAAAACTACGGAAACCCTTAATATGAAGCTAGAGAAGCTGGAGAACAAGATTTTGGATAAGGTAAACAATAAAAGCTGGAAGGAGGAGATAACTATCAAGATCAAAAAAATCATTGAGGAAATTAAGGTCAAAGTTAGCAACAATGGGAAAATGATTAATGAAGTCATGAGCCACAGTAATGAAGGACTCAATGCGGTTGTCATCAACCTGAATGTGCTTCACAACTACCTAGAGAAAAACCAGTTGGAAAATATGAACATAACTATTGATGATGATGTTAGGAGTGCAGTTCTAGGTACTAGAACTAGAGGGCATATTCAGAGGAAGATCCCTAAGAAGCCGAAGGAGATGAAGGACCTGAAAAAAGAAATCTAGAAGATGGAGGAGCTAAAGATGAAGGTGAACAAAATGATAAGCAATTAGTTTTGTCCTGGTCATTGCTGGGTGCTACTAGTAGTGTTGTTAGATCTATTTTCTTTTCTTTTAATGTTGTTTCTAGTGCTTTTTTGGGTCCTTCTCTGTTCTTTCCAACAGGCATTTCATTTTGAAAAACTTTAATGCTTTATCTTATTTCTTTGATGTAAATGGTTTCAAGTTCTATTCAAAACCTATTTTTACCTTATTCAAAAACAATCTTCCAACAATCTCCCCTTTAGCATTGATGGAACTTTGTGTAGTGAAAAAATGATTAATGCACAAAGACATCACTATATCAACCTGATCACTTTGAAAGTATAGTTGTAATATATCAACCTAATCACTTTGAATATCTAGCTTCAACAAAATCTCTCCCAACCATAACTACCTTTTTTTTATGTGATCTCTCCTCCTTTGACATCAATTTAAAAGGCCAAAGATATAAAAAAATACCAAACCCATAAATATCCATAATACTTCTCCCCCTAAGGAATAGTCCTCAAACTCATCAATCCAACAAATAATTTTCTTATAGATTCTCTAGACTAATGTCATCAGCAACGTATTAGTTTTGATCAAGAGGGGCTATCACCCCAAGCTTCTCCCTAAGATATTAAAATGTATCCTTCAGTAAAGGATTAGTAAAGATATCAACAATCTATTCTTTAGTGGGTAAAAATTCTATCTTCACTTCATTTTTATTGAATTTATCCCTCAAGACATGATACACAATAGAAATATTCTTTTTCTTTGAATGTAATACCCAATTATTTGAGATATTTATAGCACTAGAGTTATCACAATGAATAACAATAGGTTCATCAATTTTTATCCTTATATCCTTCAACATTTTCTTCATCCAAATAGCTTGATTACAATTTATTGCAACATCAACATATTCATCCTTAACAGTAGATTGAGAAATACAATCCTTCTTCTTGTTGGATTAGGTAAGCAATAGGTGAGTACTGAGAGGGGAGGGGTGAATCAGTATTGTAAAAAAATTTTCAACAAATTAAACTTTCCTTTATAACCATTTACTAATTCCATAGCTTTTACATGCATCACATGAAACATATTAAAGATATAATAATCAACACATAACACAAATATTTGGTATTACAGAAATCCTTGTTAGAGGATAAAAACTATGGTGGGGATGACACCCACAAGACTTCACTACTACAAAATAACATTTTCTCAGTTAGAGATACAATTTTTTAGCTATTTCTGATAGCTTACCCTGTTAAGAGTATTAACTTGGTTAAGACTCTTAAGACTGCTAAGTCTACCTTGTTAAAGGATTTTATAATTCTAATCTAAGAACTACACCTGGTTAGAGGATTTACAAATAAGATCTGTTAAGATCTACTTGATTAAGAGACTTTACAACTATGATTAATCTCTGATCAGTAACACTAAATATGTTTTTCAAAGTTGCATCAAACATATGCTTATCAGACTCTTTGTGCTCAATAACTCATTACCTCATACTGTGCACCTTTCACACTAACAATTTAGTACTTGGTAGATCACTTCTGAATCACAATCTCTAATTGTTCTTCATTTCTCTGTACTTAGTGACTTCACTTCTCATTACCTTCTTAGTTATCTTATTCATACATGCAATCTCCTCTTCACATTCATACATGCCACATTGATTCTATACTTCTTTGATCCATTTATACAATTCTAGAAGTGGTGCTAGATGTTCTAGAATCATCTCTTCAAGTGGTGCTAGTATTGGTTACTCCTCCAATGCATATTCTAGCCTTTATTATTATTGGTAGATCTCACCTTTTAATCATGTGTAATCATCATGTTCCAAACTCTAATATTTTGTTATACGATCTCCTCAAGATTAGTAAATTGTTTTCTATTCAGTGTCCAAATTTAATGTACTTAAAGATTCTTCTAGTATCGGCCTACTATGATTGATAACACATTTTTCTTAACTCTATAACTATCTTCTCTTATTAGTTCAACTTGGTTCTCGATGCTCAATTCTACCTTGCTTGGTGCCTTTAATTGCTTCTCCTTTACCAAAATTCCTTGTTCCTTATTTCCTTTTACCAAATAACTTTCTCTTCTTTACCAAATTTTATTTTATTCATTAACGAATGACTTTGACAAACAATATGACTTCCTCATAACTAATGACAAAAAAATAACTCTTAGTAGTATCACTTCTTACTTATCTAAGAAACTAATCTCTTACCCAAAAAAATGTACCACCACTAGTACTTTTTCTATCATCCACATTACCTACCCAATTAGCATCAGTGTAAGCACATAGAGTAAAATCATCATATTTACCATACCATATCCATAGTCAACTATACCCTTTAAGTATCTAAAAATTATCTTTACAACAATCATGTGAGATTCCTTCAATTCAGCTTGAAATTTTGCAACAATTCCAACAACATTTGATATGTTTGTCTAGAAAGAGTTAGATATTGTAATCCACCAATAATTGATCTATAGAATGTCTAATTAGCACAAGGGAAATCATCATCTATAGTTAATTTTCAACAAGTAACCATAGGAATTCCTACTGGTTTTGAATCTTTGATACCAAATTTCTTCAACAGTTCTCTGACATACTTGGACTCTGAGATAAAGATACATTTTCTCAGTTGTGTAATTTGTAATCCAAGAAAGAATCTCATTTCACCTATCATAGACATCTCAAATTAGTTTTTCATTTCATCAACAAAACCTCTACTCAACTCATCATTAACAAAAAAAATGATATCATCAACAAATACTTCAGCAATCAAGACATTATCATCAATTATTTTGAAATATGAGTTACTATCTACAGTACCCTTGTTGAAACCAATCTTTTTTAAATACCTTTCCAATCTAGAATACCAAGCTATAGGAGATTTTTGAAATTTAAAAACCATATATCCTCCCTCAATTATAGTAAAACCATCAGGCTTCTCAATATAAACATCTTCCTTTAGTTCACAATTTATAAATGCAAACTTAACATACATCTAATAGACTTTAAATTATCTATAAGCTACATATGCAAGAAGTAATCTAATAGCTTCAAGTATATATTGTAAAGGGGAAAAGGTCTCTATAAATTCAATACCTTAAATTTGTGAATATCCTTTTCACATGAGTCTTTCTTTGTTTTGAACCTCTTTTCCAACTTCATTTAGCTTGTTTCTGAATACCCATTTAGTGTCGATCACATTTTTATCAATAGGTCTACGAACAAGGATTCGAGTCTTTTTATTATCAATCTAATAAAGTTCCTCTCTCATTAATTTTATCCAACTCTCATCATTACATGCTTCTTTAACATCTTCAGGCTCAAATTCAGATAGCGGACATGTTTCATCTCTAGCAATTTTACCTCTTGTCTGAACACCTCTATTCTTTTCACCAATAATGACATCTTCAAAATGATTAATCATTGCATACCATGGGGTCTTAGGTGTAGGATTTGTAGCATACCCTTTGGTTTTAATATCCACTTCATTTTCCTCAAGATCTTTTTTCTCTTCTAGTCCATCTTGATTCTAATTTTGCATTTCCATAATCTGATTGTCTTCTTCAGTCATGTCATACTTGCAAGTTATTTATGATCTTTCCATATTCTCATCAACTCTAATATTTTCAATTTCAACAATATTCATTTTTCTATAGTTGTAATATTTATTTTCTTTTCTCTTTGTAGAATACCCAAGAAATATTCCATCACTTCTAGGATCAAACATTCTAGTATCCTCATCTCTCTTAATGTAGCATTTACCTCCAAAAATTCTAAAATATTTCATTGTAGGAATATGACCATACCATAGTTCATACAGATCCTTACTAGTTCCTTTCTTGATCAGAACTTGGTTGAGAGCATAGACTGAGGTGCATACTTCTTCTCTCCAGTAGATCTATAGAACTTTTCCTTCAATCAACATAGTCCTAGTTGTGTCTAAGATAGTCCTATTCCTTTGCTCAAAAACACCATTTCTTCTATGGGGTTCACACATAAATTTTTTGTCTCTTTATCCCATTTTCTTCAAAAAATGCATAAAACTAAGTATTAGTTGTAAATTCTCCACCTCTGTCTGATCCTAGGCATTTTAATTTTCTTCAAGATTTTGTTTCCACCATTATCCTAACTATCGATTTTTTTTGAAAAGGTTATGATTTCTCTTTTAAAAGTGTAATCCACATCATCGTGGAGTAATCATCAACAAATAGAATAAAATATCTATCACCATAATAGCTTCTAGTCTTAGCAGGACCACATAGATCTATATGTACCAAATCTAGTAATTTATTTGAAGCCTATGTCTTATTCTTGAAAGAAGATCTAGTCAACTTGCCCAAGTGAAATTCTTTTCACATGTTGTTAAGCTTCATTGATTTAGGAAGATGTCTTACAGCATGAGTAGTTCTAATCTTCACCATGTTATCAAAATTCACATGAAAAATCTTATATGCCATAACACGATGTCATCAAACCTAGCAATCAAACATTTATTCTCAACAATTTTCAAATGAAATAGATTACCTTCAATTTTTGTACTTGATGCAATAAGATTTCATATAATTCCAATGGTCCTACAAATTCCATTCATGAATTCCAATTTGTAACCTTTATCCAATAATTTTCCAACACTCAACAAGTTATGACTTAAACCTTCAGCATACCAAATATCATCAATACTATTTTTACCATCAAGAGTAATAGATCATTTTCTTTTAATCAAATAAGGAGCATTGTTACCAAATCTAACAACACTGCCATCATAGTCCTCAAGATTCACAAACTTATCCTTATCACCAATCATATCATGTGAACATCCACTATCAATGACCCATTCATCTCTTATAACAACTTGTGGAACCAATGCTTTTTCTTCATTAGGATTATCTTCTTTAATAGAAATAAATATAATTTCATCCTCACTAGCAAAAGAATCATCACCAGTCACACCTTATTTAGTAGAATAAAAACTTTTATGATGCTTAGCATGATATTTTTTATATTTGTCTCTACTATCCTTGTATCTTTTGTTTGGACACCTAGATGTAATAAGACTAATTTTATTACAATTAAATCATTTCAAAAGTAACCTTCCTTCATACTTACCAGAGCCCTTAGGTATTCTCCTTGCAATCAAGGCTTCAAGTTCATCAATATTCCTTTATTTTTCCATGATCTCTTCCTAATCCTTAGCATAGTGTTTGAATTTCATCTTTGTAGATATTTCTACCTGGTCATACTTAGTCACATTGGATTTGAATGCAGTCTCAACCTTCAGAAGTTCCTTACAAAGTGTAGTCATCTCATAGGAACAAAGACTTCCTCCCAAAGCTTCTCTTGAAATAGGTCATATATTTATCAATTCCTTAATAGTAACAACTTTCTCACTACAACATGCAAGAAAAAATCTCATAATATTGTCTACAACTTCATTGTATTGCAAGGTACCACTAGAACATCTGATTTCACAAACCAAATCATTTACTCTTTACAAATAGACTGAGGAAATTTCATCTTCACTCATCTTCATATCTTTGTATTTTTATTTTAATCCCTGCAAAGTAGCTTTCTTAACATATGTGTCACCTTCATAAATAGTTTCTAATTTTGTCCATACCTCATATGCAATCCTCAATCCATAGATGTGTGAATATTCTGAATCTGATAAGGCATTGACCAAGGCTTCCCTGGCCAACATATTCTCCTTGAATTTCTTATTTTCATCTAGAGTATCATTTGTTAGATTCAGAATAGCGTAAGGCTTCTCAATGATCTTATAGTACCCATCTCCTTTCCCCATGCATATTAGGTAGGTAGTCATCTGATCCTTCCAAATCAGATAGTTGTTTTCAAAAAACTTTGGAATCTCTTTTCTCATACTTACCATGAAATATCTCCTTTAAGATTTCAAGATTCTTTAAAAGGACTAGGCTTTGATACCAATTTTTAGTCCTAAAAGAAGGCAAGAACATCTGAGAGGGGGATGAATCAGTTGTGTGTAACTATTACTTTTAATTCCACTTTAATCACTTATATATGAAAGATAAACAGTAATGCAAGATCCACAAAACATACCATAGAACACCAATATTTTTTCTTAAGGAAACCTAGTTAAGGGAAAACCCCAGTGGGATTCAAACCCACAAGATGAATGTACTTTGTTAGAAGTAATACCCAGTTAAGAGAAAATGGACAACAAAGGATTCCCTTGCAACCAAAAGCTTATAGAAAAATCATTAGGCACACTGCCTAGAGCTCACTACTCATAATATAATCTTAGATATGTCCCTCAGTTGGGTTCACCGATCTATCTACAATTACAATAGGGTGGATATACGGTCCATTAAAATTGAACTACCAAATAGAATTCCTATGCAAAAATAGTTTCAGTAAAGTACAAAATCTACCTTAAATGAAGAATACAAACACTAGCATCTCTCTCACACTCTCACTCCCTTCTACAACTACAAAATGATCTCTCATTTATACCAATTACAAAGAGTAATCAACCACTAGGTTGGCTAAGAAATAATATAATAAAATATATAAATATTATGCTCAATCTCCAATGTGATCCAAATAAAGTCAGACAAGAATTATATAGGGCTCAAATATTCATCCACAAACATGCATATGTTCCTTAAAGACAACATCAAGAATCATAACATGTTACTCCATCAAGTTAGCTAGGACCTAAATGAAGAGATTCCAACACGCTATTAAAACAACAAAACCAATCACCTCAACCAATGTGGACTAGTGACATGATCATCACATGATCCAAGAACACCAAAAAGAAACATGAATACCATCTAGAACCTTTGCATCATCTCCATTACAAAATTCAAATTCATCTTTTTCTTAGATCAATAGGAGCACTAAAATACTAAACTCAAACACTAAAATACTAAACTCAAACATGACAAAAGATAGCTTTTTGTACTCCAAATCATGAGAAATGCTAGCTATGAACACAATGATAGGGAAACATGCAACCAAAAACTTCACAACCTCTAAAACATCAAATGAAAGTCATATCAAACTAAATACTCATCCACAGTTAACAAGAACACTATGAGACCAACAACTAGAAACTTGATGATTCCTCACTCAAACTATCATACCAACTTTTTTGAACCTCTATAGATGGTCTATAGACACCCAAACCCAAAAATCTGACATTCTTAGCAATCTTCCAACATAAGGGCTATCTTTTGGTAGGGTGTTGTCTGTTTGAGCACGAATTGCAATTTCTTTTCTAGAGGTTCATTTTGGATAGATAAGCCTGCCAGTAAAGTTTGTGGAAAGAACAGGTTGGGTTTTTAGGATATTGAATTTTTTATTTTGGTGGGAAGGTACAAAGACTTTGAACTTAGTTTTGAAGGCCCTATAGGGTCCAAAATGAGTTCAAAATTTGATCAACTTGGGCTTCACAAGCCTATGGCTCTAGAGTGATTTGATAGATTTATAAAATGGGCTTATAATAGCCAATTAACTCAATGATTCACAAGTTATTGTTAGGAATAGTCCCAAGAGATAACTAAGAGGGGGGGGTGAATCAGTTATCTACAAGTTTTAATTCTTTATCCAATTAAGTATACTTAAACATAAAGCATAAACATAATGAAAGAACACTTGAACACAACACCAATATTTTGGTTACGGGGAAACCTATTAGAGTTGTCATATTATAGCTAATAATTAATTTATTTAATTATTAGTCTATTATTCTCTACACTTAAGTTAGACTTAGGCATCTCATTATTCTTTAGGGTTTTCTCCTTTAGGGTTTCATGTTTCCTTTTATAAGGATTCACCTCTTTGTATTTCTTAAGAGATTAGAATATCATTTGTAATATTGTGCACATGATGTCTCTAGCTTTTTGGCCTCCATAGTTTTTTCTTGCTTCTGTGCTTTGCTTCTTCCATGTGATAGGGTTATGCATGCAGGTGTTCTTGGGAGATTGGTTTTTCACCTAATCTAACAAAACCCAAATAGGTAAAAACCCCTATGGGAATTGACACCCACTAATAATCTGCACTAGTGTATTATGATCCTTGTTAGAAGATCCTTAACCCTGTTAGGAGTCATATTTACAATGTATTTAGTATAGTGACCTGGTCAAGGGTTGGACCCTATTAGGAGTCTTTTACAATTAACCCTATTAGGGGTGAGGACGCACTATTCGAGAGCACACTGCTCAAAAGGGTGAAGGCTACAACCTTCTGATTAACAGATACACACTATATTTGGATCTTGTTGAGCTGTGCTTTGAATTTTTGTTTGGATCAGTTCCAATGTATAGTAAAAACTTTTTACTTGGTCACATAGACCTTCTGTTGATAGCTCAACACTTCGCACAATTTTCTCTGCTCTTCACAAAACAACTCTGAACCATGACTTAGCAATCACAAATGACTGCCTATAAATATATTTCCTCTAAATGATATAATCAAGTTGGCCTATTAGAACCACCTTGAAATCATATTAGAGAAACCATAACATACTCCAATAATAATTCAGTCGGCTCTACTAAGCACGCAACACAATCTAGGACCCGTCCAATATTGATAAATGTAGATGCATGCTACACACTGTTGGCTCTACCAAAATAACTGAAACTTTCTCCTCAAGATGAATTATATCACTCACTCTTAACTAAACATTCTTAACTCTTCTCCAATTTGTAATCCAAAGGTGCATACCGAAATGATAGGCGCAACTCCTAAACCAATACAATCTCTGTCAGCTCTTTTGAATAAACACAGGAAATTGCTACTAGTGAATAGCAACTTCATAACTTCACTTCTACTAATCATCAGACTCTACATCCATGAATGTAACACCACTAACATGTCTTCATCACATATCCAAAGGCGCAAGGCTCCATGATGACTATACGGACAATCACTCATAGAACACTACCTGTAACTCTGTCAGCAACACTGCTAACACAAGCTGCTACATAACTGTCTATACTAACAGTTAACCTCTGCATCCATGATATCATGCTAATAACATATCCATGCTACATATACTCAAATCTTACTGCATAAGTCTTTAATGCATGCTACTTACCATATGTTGTCATCAATGACAAACATACAGTCAACACTGGCTTTCTGGCAAATCTCCAACAGTTATGCCTTTCAGAATTTATGCCATCAAGACTCAAGTTTCAATACAAAAGGAAGAGGGAGAAAAAGAACTTAAGGTAGAAAATTGAACCATTGGGTTCCAAAATGGGAAAATTTTACTTTCTAGAATCTTCTAAGGTAGTTAATTGTGCTACTTATATAGGGAAGAAGGGGGTTTTAGGGCTCAGTTCCAAAAGTATATATTGTGGCTCCTTATTGCAGATTAATGTAATGAAAATTTCCATGTGACTATAGCATGTTATTTTTCTAATTATTTTAATTCCATCTCAATGAAGATAATAGAAATAAACTGTTATTTTCTTGTTATTGTTCCATTCTTGCAATTTTCTATTTATTTCATTGTTGTGTTGAGTTTTTTTTTAAAATAAGGGGAGTACCTTTCATCAAATGGATAATGTTGTACCTACTTAAGAAGGATGTAGGGTGTGCTAAATTTATTTTTAAGAATAAAATTATACTCCTAATCTATAGGTCTTCTAATCTAACTAGGGAGAAGAGGGAGCTAAACACAACCTTTATCAAACTCGTTAAAGTGTCTTACCTTCTCAACCAACCTCTTATATTATTATTATGTAAGTATTACCAACCAAAAAAATAACATAAGAATAGGTTTGGAGGGCACTAAAGAGATCATCCATAAACTAGGGACCACAAAATATACCCCTTCTAAAAAATGAAAACATGGCAACCCACAGTCAAAAGTGTCTTGACTCCTTTGACATACAACTTCACGTTTAGAAATAAACATGATTGGGGTGACTTATAGAAAATTTTTTGAGTGAGATATTAGATAGGACACCCTCTTGAAGGTGTCAACTTTACCTAAATTTTACTAGTTTCAAAATTATCATCTATCTCTTTCTCCTTGTATAGGATAGGAGAAAATTTTGATGCTCTTTCTCTTGTTTCACAAACCTCTTTCTATTTTTGTTCTTCTAAAAATTTTACTACTTGGGATGATGATTTATCATCCAAGAACCTATATAATACTTCAACACCTTCCCAAAGCTTGGCTTCATCAACCCCCTCTGGGAAATTCCCTCAATCAGAGTTTTCTTCTTGAAAAAAATTATGATTATTTCTATATGTGATACTACCTCCCTACTATCCCTTTATCCTTTTCTCAAATCCCCAATTATTTTCATCTTCACTTTAGTCCTTTAAATTTTCATCATCACCCCAACACCCAAAAATTGTTTGAATGTTCAAAGTAAACATACTATTTTCCTCATTATCATAAAAGAATAAAAGGTCATTGAAAAATAGACAAGATCCACATTCTTAACTTTTTATTTTTTTAGGGGATTCCCCGTTGTAATACAATCCACTCCCTCTTATCTCTCATAGGATGGGAGCTTCTTTGCATTGCACACCATTGTAGGTTTTATATTGAGAAGTTTTTCCTCTTTGTAACGTATGTCAGCTTTCCAAATGATGGTGCACCCTTAAAAAGTGATATTGTATCAAGGGTAGAATATAATGGTAAAATAACCTTCCAAGAGTATGAGGGAGATAAATGGTGTTCATGAAGCTCTTAATTTTCTTTTCGAATGTCTTCTTTCCATGAAGTAGGAATGGGAGCATAAAATCTTTTCATCCTTTCAAAAGACATGTCAAGAGATATCTCCTACTAGAAAACTCTATTTTCTAGCTTATATCACTAATTAAAATGTACCTTCTTTCTATTTTAGTATAAATGCAAAGGGTTTTATCCTCCAAGTTTTTTTTTGTTGTCACAACTAAACTTGAGAAATAAATCTTTTTAGCTAATATTTTGTTCCTTAATAGTTTGAAGTTATTTCTAAAAAATCATCATTATATCCTTAGATTCTTCATTGCAAAAGTTCTTCTCATGCTAGGAGTGGATAGGGAAAAGGTAATTTTGATGGATAAAATAGCTTCTTGATGGACTTGGGGAACATAGAAGGGTTATCCAAAAGGCTATACAAAAGAAGCAATGGGATGGTTTGAAGCAAGATTACTCAAATACTCAAACTACCAAGGCTTATAGGAAGGAATAAGGTATTATTTCTCATGAAAGGGAGGATGGAAAACATGGGGTTTGTGATGTTATTTTGTAAGACCATTCAAGAATATTTCCTTTCTAAATGCAATTAGAAGTTTACTAGTATTGAAAACTAGTATATTTTAGTGGGGGTTTTAAAAATATACTATCATTAAGTTGCCACATGTGATAAGAACTTATTCAAGGATAAAGACACTAAAGGTCACATTGTACCTTGAAATATTGTACAAAATTATCGTTTCCAATAGGCGTGTGAGGAAAATTATTGACCTCCAAATCTTGTTTCTTATTTGAAGGAATTCTAGATATTTTATAAGTGTGAGATCATATGTGATGTATAAAATGACCACCCAAATTTTAGAATATGACTCTTCATGCATAGGGGGAAGGAAAGGGAAGAAAGAGGGAAAAGGAAAACTAAGCTAAGGTGATGTTCTAGATACAAAGAATTTATGACACTTTTTTACTCCTTCAATAATAAGGCATAATATGTCCATGTCCATAAAATAGCAATAAATGAAAGCACTCATGTCTTTATTCCATCGTTTAATAATAAAGATCATTCAAACTAGAAGCTTGATCAACTAAAAGGGAAGTATACAAAATTATTTCATGACAAAAAGTAAATTGTATTCTAAATATTACAAAATAGAAAGAGTACATGGAAAAATCCCATATGTAGCACCCTGACAAGGAACCCAGAAGGCTAAGGCTAATATCATGACTAATTTGTTTTAAAAAAGAACTTTACTACTTAAATAGGTATATCACATTTTAAAATTAGGTTAAAATCAGACATGCCTCCAGGCTCCCGAATGTTGTTACCAACGTGATTTTCATAATTTATCAAATGCTTTTCTACTTGATTGGATACATACTTGAATCCATTAATTTAGAGTTACATAAGTTACTTATGCCACAAGTATACAAGTTAAATGGTATACTTTGATCCATTCATCTTATCCGATTATGACTATTATTTTCTATCATCTTCAACATGAGTATTTTTCTATGTATCACATATACATGAATAGTTTACAACAAAGTTTAAACTTTTAAATCACATCTTATGACCAAGTATTTGATTATCCACTTTTCCTAGAATTACATGTATGAATATTTAACTTATTTCTTTATAGATTAACATTTGTAATAAGGAACCGTTATTGTCTTAATTAAATTCCACGCTTACTTAAGATTACATCATGAACTTTCTATAGTATTCAAGAATATAAACCACATCATACAAGGAATTTATAACATACATTATTTCAGATTGAACACCAAATAGGACTTGCAAGAAATTTCCTTGGAAAACTGCATCTTTAAAGATAATATTTTTAACCCTTTCCTTCCTCCTAGAGATACCCTTTTTCGTATCTTTACAAATTAAATAGTCTCAAGTCTCCTTCAAGAGATCAAAATATTAGTACATAAGATATCATTATTTTGGAAGCTACATAGAGTCATTACTTTTGTAATAAAACATTTTGAAATGAAAGATATAATGAAATGATCTTCAACATCTTCAGGCAGAGATTGAATGCATGTCATCCATGAGACCACGAACAATACATCTATATATTTCCACCCAACCACATGTATCCACAAAGGTCCACTCCCCCATGCTAGGAGATAGAACCAAAGTCCACGTAAGAAATCTAGGGTTGTCTAAGGATGTGGGATATCCCTTCCCAATACAACAAAGAAATCGAAGCCTAAACAAGTTGTAAATATCAAAACATGAATTTCAAAGTACAAATATCAAATCACCAATATCACAACATAATTATCAAAGCATACAAGGAGAGTTCTCTAGAGTACGGGCTAGGTGAGTGTCATCGCATAGACCTTTATGTTTGGATCCTTCCTAGTAGTCATGTACTCTAGCGCCTTCATATGGCCTACCCCAATAGCTATAATGACCCTGGTACTCCAACAAGACCTATGCGGACTATTATCAACATTTTATCTTATTAATAAATTGTATTAAACCCTTACTCATTCCCAATTATTTTAATTAATGTTAGCTTTTCTTTACACATAACTCACCCAAAGGCTATCCTAGCAACCTCCATAGCCCTAGGATCCTGATGTGAGCCACTCACCTAGTGTACCTAGAAACCCTACAAAATCTATCTAGGGGTTTTGGGACTCTTCAACAAAACATCCATCCCTTGGGTTCTTAGGTGCTTTCTCGTGATCCACATCATCAAGACAAACCATGACCCTAAACATGTAGAAATAATAGAAAAGAAAGAAATAATATCTCAACAAATCATTTTTCAGATGCTACTCCACATATTTTCATAACAAAGAGCTCAACATAAACAAATTCAAATAAATAAACACTAAAATGCAATTTTAGATACCCTCTCAAGATTCCACATCTACGGGTTGATTTAAACACATCAAAAGGAATCCAAAAACACCATTCATAATTTCAACATAACATAAGCCAAAATAAACCCAAAAAAGGTTGGAAATATAAGGGATACTTTTTAAGTGTGATTTTAGTGATTGTCTCAGTGATATATGCATGATAGTTTCTAGACACATACATATGACTGTCATAAAAATATAGTCTCGGTGTAGGGAGCATAAAATTTGTTTGTACTGTTTGAATTTCCTACATTTTGTATATGTTGGATTAAACCTAAGTTCACACATCCTCACTGAATCAATTTGAAAAATAATATTTTGTTAAAAAGTTACATACACCATAGTACAGGTCTAGAAAAAAAAACCAATAAATTTTGTAGAAGATCAACACAGTAAACATTCACAGAGACAAGATATTTTCCCTTTATCCTCTTGAAAACATAAGGTTCCAAAACCTCATAAAAAAAATAAAACCAATTCATCATCCAGCAATTCCTTTTCAGAAGACTTAATTCCTTTTTCAGAAAATAAGTGCATAGTATGCAAACTAGAATACTTTATCCATTTCCAATTATCATTTTGCATCATCACCCTAATACTATTACATTCCTTAATTCCATTTTATTTCAAGTATAAACACACACATAGATAGATTTAATATTACTAGTATATAAATATATATTTCTACTTATAGGAAGTTTCATGGGTTCCAGACCCTACCTGAGATCCTACAGAGATATTCCTTTATAATATGATTCATTTTGATAGTAATTTTCTCTTACAAGCCTACTAGATCCTCTAGTTATGCTCCAACACCTAGAGAGCCTTTTCTATTCATAATTCTACAAAAAAAATACCAATTTTCCATTCAACTTTTGATCACCTCCCAGCCTACCACGTTCTTCCTCATTCCTCTCCCTTCTGTTGGTTCTTCAAAATATTTTACACTCCATGAGATACCAATATACCTATGATTGATATTAAGGATGGGTTAGCTCCAAATGTGAGAAATCTATAGGCAACTGGACCAACTATAGGGACAAGACTGCCCTCTTCACTTCTGGCTCTACAAAACCAAGGTGGGTACACCTAATCCAATAGATACAACTCTATTCCTTACTAAATACTAGATCTTACAATAGATAACAGTGAGAAAGTATTAAATAACAACCTATTATTCATTGACTCTCCATCACTGGGTACAACAACTCATATAAAGTAAATAAAATGTAAAAGACTGGTATTGATTAAATGTTTTAGGATTACAAGATTTTGACCATTCCCCACAAAGTAAAGATAGGAGAATACATGTCAGTGCCTTATCCATTGGGTAGAAAATTAGAAGACATAATGAATACAAAGATGTTTTGAAAAGAACTAGTCTTTAAACATAAATACAAACACCCCAACTCTTTCCTACTTAAGAAAATCCTCAAACAGATTCAGTAAACATGTATCCCACCCTGAGCAATATTTAATCCAATCCTAGATCAGAACTCAAAGTCAAATACATACATATAAATCTTAGAAAGATTTAAAGATTCATAGAATAAACTCAAAGGAGAGACAAAGATTTGAGATTTGTATTAAGTATAACCTTGAATGTTGTATACATCATATTCTGAACAGTAAGCTTGCAAAATAGTAGTAGCAACTTGTACTTCTCTATTTCTTTGATAAAAATGATACAAAAAGTTACAATCCTCGACTAAGGGCTAGGGTTTCAAAATTTCTATCTTTTCAACACCTAAACTCTCAATGCCTAGAATGATCATGGAAAATCCTTTATATACAAGGAAATGCAACAAGCTATCGATCATTCTAGGGTTTACAAAATTCCTAACCTAAAAACTTTACAAAAACCCTATTGGGTTTACAATAAATACACTGATCAAATAGGTGAGATATTATGTGGATGAGCTACCTTGCTTTATGTCTTCAATGTTGTCCTCAGCTTCTTTTAACAAATCTAATTGTAATATCTCTGTTGTCAATCCTGTAATAAATGCCTTTCTATATCTCAACAACCTTGATGGCTCAAAAAGTAACTATTTTTACTTGTTTCAAGAGGCTGGCAGAGTATTTACTTTTTCTACATTAGGTATGTACTGATACCTCCACCTATTGTACACCTCTTCGCTTTGGAACTCAAAACTTGCAAATTCTACATTTTTGGCAGACAACTGTCCCCACCTGATTTCCAATTGACTAATCTCTCACTGAATAAAATCAAACTTAGATTTAGCTGAGATTAAAGTATCAATAGTATGAATAAAGAATAAAGTATTTTCTAGGGTCAAAATGCTAGTTATCCTAGCAGAGAAAACATCATCAATTTGTGCTCGCCATTTGATTAATTCTTTGAGCTCACCATTCTTCCTGAAAACCCCTGAGATTAAGTCACAACTAGGAAGTGTCAATTCCTTCTTCATTAAATTCAACTTCCTCTCAAAATCACCTAAGAGTATGTCATGCTCCACTAACTTCTTCACATTCTAGTGCAATGGCTTGATCAATGGATCAGGATCATTTTGAGATTTAGATAACATCCTGAACAATCTCACATTTGGAGATCTCTCAATCCATTTCCTTAGAACTAGTTCAAACTCACTCTTGTATTTATCCAATGATACAAGTAATACCTTTAGCCTTTTAGCATGATGAAACAAGATAGTGGGATTCAAATTTGTAGCAAACTGCATAACAGCTTCTATTACCTTGTCTTCATATTCTTGCTTCAACAGGCTCTTATCTTTTACATAATCTTCCCTTATCCTGTCTAATTCTTACCTCTTCCTCTTGAAGTGATTGGTTTCCTCAAGCAACTATTGCTTTTCCCAACTGAATCTTGCATCTAAATGTGTCTCTGGGTAGGGGGATGGTGGAAACTCAATGATAGGACTAGAGGATGAAGCCACTGCAGGTTTGTTAGCTATCATTAGTTGTGGTGACCTATGATCCTGTGGTCCTGATAACTTAGCAATTAACTTGTCTTTTTGAATCAGCTCTATCTTGAGCTCATTATAGGACTTGAGGATAGTTTCAAATTTGAGCCTTAGCTCCTCTTTTTCTTGAGCATCTTTCTCTGCCACTTTGACATTAAACTTGGTAGTCTCCAAAATTAGGTTTGAAGCTTCTACACCAGAAGTCTCACCTACTCTTTGTACCAATAGATTTCCTGCATATTCTGTGGACAGAGCCTCTCTTTTTCCTTTGTCTTCCTCCCTCTTAAGGGACCACATCACCAAGGCTGCATGATCCTCTAAAAAAGCAATTCCCCTAGCAGCTTGTTGGGCATGTTCTGCAGTAGCAAGAGTCTTTGCCTTGCTCTTCCTGACTTGATCAAAGACTAATGCATTAGCAATATCCCATTCTAGCATAATCAACACCCCTACAATATGGACCATAGCCCTCCCCTCCTCAGGAGTAATCTTTTCAAACTACTTCACCATCTCTCCCTTGGTCTCATTCTCTATCTCTATGATGTCCCTATTAGGGAACTCCTCTTTCTTCTTCTCACAGATCTCCTTAAACTAGTTTATTTTCATTCTCCACAAGAATTGGAAGAATGCCCTAGTTCTAACAAATTTATCATCAGCTACAAAGGAATCACTAGCTTGTTTTAAAATAGGGTCCATTTGTTTACCCTCAAATTCAGCAACAATAAGATCCATGGAAACCTCTTTAGGTGCCTTTGGCATTCCTTCTTGCAGCTCATCATTGGAAACAAAAATGTTTCCTTCATTCCTCATTTGTACCAACTATTCTGCTACCCCATGTTCATCTAAATGTAAGGGGGATTGAGAGGGAGAGTACACATTTTGTTATGATCCTGACCCCTCTTGTCTTTGCCTCTTTGGAGAGGGTCCTTGCATTGTTGGATCATTAATAGACCTCTTTCCCCTAGAAGTAGATTGAATATCCTCACCTCTTTGCTGTGGTGGTAAGAGAATAGTGTACCCACTTCTCTTTTGCATTGTGTAGACTCCCTTGGGGTCAACTTTACATATCCTGGCTAGCTCAAAATCTTCCTAGCCCTATCAGGGTCTGTCTTGCTCACAACAGCCCTATTCTCATTTATTACATGCATAATGCCTTCAAAATGCTCCATAAGAGCCTCTACCTTTCTTGCCCATGGCTCAAAGCCCTTTAATGGATCATAAGCTCTATCAAAAAATTTAATAAAATCTACAGTCTTCTTGTAGATCACCCATTTTTCCTTCTTTATTTCTTCAGTTTGGAGGTCAAACTCATTTCTTATTATATCCTCAGGAAAATAAAATTGGTGCTCCATAAGAGCACACCTAATCTTATCTCTAAACATTCCTGATAGGAAACCCTCATTATCTGCACATCTTGCTGTAGCTGTAGGCATTCTATAGGGCTGCAATACCTGGTTCAAGTATACCCATCCCCCCTTAGTAATAACATACTGATGAGAAATTGTAATATCAGGGAAAAAAGTCCCTCTTAATTTACCAGTAAGGGCATTCTCTTGTAGGTCACCAATCTACCTCAGAATTTCAGCATATCCTACCTTTAGTGGGACTTGGTAGGGAAAAATGTAAGGTCCTACAACCATAAACTCTAAAAACTATAGAAACATGATATAAAATGACATCCCCAAATTTATGGACAATAGTAATGTCCTGATAGTATTCCTTCGGTCTGATTAATCTCAGTAACTCCCTTGGGATTCTAGGATTGTCAAAGAATAATAGTGTCCTAAGTCTCGAAGAAAAATTTTTGTCAAAGGAAATTAAATTGGCATCAACTCTGTCCCATGACAAAGCTATGGTCCATAATTGGACTGGAAGGGTTTCTCCATTTCTCTCCTTCACAATGTTGATTGTTGAGCTGAAAAACTACTCACCCTTGTACAAGAACATATGCATAAGCATTGAATACCACCCAAAAGGCCTACTAACCTTCATGTTCTTTATTCCCATTAATCCCTCATGGATCAAGTTAGCCAAGTGAGAGGCAAAGTCAAAAATTAATGCCAATTGGGGATGTAGTGATTGTACCATCATGAACATATATGGTATTGGCATATGAGTGACCTCATCATGCCCTAGGATTAAATTCAAAGACTTGTAGAAACCCTATGCTCTCTTACTGAATAAATCCATCCTGAAGGGCTCTAGTGTACTTGGATTGATGACACACATTGATCCAATTTGGTCTAAGAAATCCCTCAGAGGCCTTGCTCTTAAATAATCCCTTTGAGCTTCATATACCTCTGTAAATTCTATAAAATCTATCTTCTCCAACCCAATAGAAGGGTCATTCAATGAGAAGACCTCCCTAATCTCCTCTTCTATGATACTAATCAAATTATTTCCATTTATATCCTTGACACCTTTTGTCACAGGATCATAGCACTTAGCAATTTGAATTAATAATTCTGCATCCATAAAAACTCCAAGGACTACCAACTTCCCAATATCAAATTGCCAAATGTTGTTGAGGGGGGCACAAGAATTCCTCTATGAGTATGCTACTTTAAACAAAATAAGACCATTATGATCTTCACCCACCCTAGCATCTCTCATCCAATTCCCTTTGTCATGAAGCCCACTGTTTACATAATCCCTACGGTTCCTCGGGACCAATTCTTTTAATCTAGCTACCCCATTATCTGAATGTGGTAGCAATTGCATTAAGTCTTCAAAGACACCCTTGTCTTTATACTTTGTCTTCCTAGATAGTCCTCTCTTTGGTGGAATTTTAAACTAGGGTTTCTAGAACAATATATAAATACCCGAAAAATATCAACAAGCAACAGGATTCCTCCCATAATTCCTTCACAGACTTCAAACAATTTTGGAATTTAGAAAATTATGACCTACCAGGCACCTGAAAAAACTTCACTTGATATCGCTCCAGAGGAAAATCCAGTTCGCCAAAATGCCTATGAGAGCGGTAAAGAGAAACAACAATCAAATTTTGATATATAATGTTGCCAACCATTTAAAATTCATCCGCACGTAGCTCATTAAGTCCACCATTACTGAAAACTGGTGGCCTCAGCATTCACAAGATGTGAACAACATCATAAAGCAAAAATTTGAATTCAGACCATTGATATTGTTTCCCTTTTGGTGCATCAGATGATCAGCAAAAATAGTCGTGCAACCCTCTTTTACTTTTCCCAAACGAGTTCCTAGCCAATGAGAACAGTTCAAATTAACCATGTAGGGAAAGAAACAACTTAACTTTACCTTGATCAGAGAGGACAGGTGTCATCTTGTCGCTAAAGTGTGGGTGTAGAATTTGAGCATCTTCCATCAGCGGTGTAACGACAACTACAGGATTCTTTCCAACTCATAGCGCTTTATCTATTCCCAAAGCAATGACCCCACCTTTCCCTTTGAAAACTTTATCGAATCAAGAAATGCCACATCAGACAGATCAGTAGGTGGAAAACCCTAACTTTCTCCTCGGTGTCAAGTATACTGACAACTTGACATGTCATTTCTACCTTCGGCCAATAAAAAATGAACCTGTCAGCATGACTTGGTGACAAAGGACCCACCTTTTAGTCCTCATCTTTAAACAAGATCAACAGTTGTCGCTATACCGTAGACCTTAAAAATCATGCATTTTACCTTAGTGGTATACCAACAATTGTGAGATCTTGTTGAACTTTAACCATCCAAGAAGGCTGGCCCTACTATGACACTTCACTTATGTTTCTGTCGAATTAAAAGATATCACATTTACAAGAACAGGTGGGCGGGCCCTCTCTCCATTTCTTCTTTAATATCAAATATCCTGTCAACTGCCACATCACATTTATTTCAACCAATCAAAAACACACATGTCAAAGTGACATGGCGATTTAAGGCCCCACTCACCATCTTGTCCATCATATAGCATCGAACGATCATCGCTATTCCATGAAGCTTAAATACTTAACATCTTCTATCAGTGGTATAACGACAACCATAAGATCAAACTATGATGTACCCTTTGAAAAGTTTGACCCCACAACTGTTACGTCACCTAGGATAGGTGTCAACCTGGAAAACATGCCACTGAGACTGTCATGTCAGAAATCCTACTGCTGTTAGTAAAGCTTGATCGGATGCTTTTCGCTATACCGTGATGCTTAAAAAGGAATCATCTCAACCCAACAGTATAACGACAGTCGTTGATGCACTACTTGGTTTAATTACCAACACAACAGTGAAGATGGGCCTGCCGAGACAGATGTCTACTCATCGTTAGTTCACATGTCAAAAATTCTGACAACAAGGAGCTTTGAGATTTAATGACAGCCACTCATTTTTAAAGGGTTACTCACTTAGGAAAAATTACGGGAAACTTAGGCTTTGAGGGAAATATTAAAAAAGGGTCTTGTTCGACAACCTAACATTATAACATATAAAGTGGTCGCTTAAAAGGGATCAAAAATCACACATGTCTTATTTGGAGAGTTAGTGAGCCAAAAAGTAACACAAAATTAGAACAAGGCCTAAAACCAGCTAGGGCTCCAATTAAACCTAGGGTTTTCACCATAAAACCTTACCATCAAGTCTATAAACCAGATTTTTTTTTCTGTTTTAGCATGAAGTTGAAAAAAAATTAATAAAGTGATAACACCTTCAATCCTTCCTTTATCTTGTGGTTGCACTCCAGCCTTCAAAGATCCAATATTGGGCTTCAATCCCTCCAAGTTTAATCCCTTCAATCCAAATTCTAACTATTTACCCTACTATATCTTCTTCGAGATTTTCCTCCCAAAAAATTTCTCTCGCTAAAATTTTTCCAACACCCCTATTTATAAATCTCTGGTTCATTGCAGAGGTTATGGAGGTTCATGTGAAGCAACCGCCTCACTAAGGTTCATAAATAATGTTTATTAAATAATTAATATTTAATTAGTCTAAAAACAACTTACCTTTTGGGTAAAAATCAACTTACCTAATTCCCCTCCTAAGAACTTACTAACCAATAATAATAATAGTCATATGCCAAATATTAACCATATCATAATATATATATACATAGTTTTTATTTAGTTTTTTAATTCACATATGCAAGTAGTAATTATTCAAACATAGAGTAATGAGATAAGGTTCTCAAGGAAAACACTTACCTCATTGGTAACTTGGCCCCCCTCATAAGCAAGAGGTCTCGAGTTCCAATCCCCTCCCCAACATGACTTAGAGAGAATTGTAGGAGAGAAGAAGAAGGAGCAAATATAGGGATTAGATATTAGGTTTTATTTTTATTTATTATATTCTTATCTTTTATTATGTTTGATTTACCTTTATTTGCACACTTCTTTCAAATATATTTTAACTTTATTTATTAGATTCACACACAGTGGATACAACACATTTATATACAAATATATCTATATATATAGGTATGCATATATGTGTGCACCCATATATTCATGCTTATGTATATATCAATACAAGAAGGAGATAGATATATATATATATATATATATAAAGAATAACATCCTCAAGAAGAAAACTCACAAAATAAAAATAAACAATATAAACTAAACCCTAAAATCAAATTGAAAGGCCAATCAAATAAAAAATGATAACCAATCCACCCACTGGGATAAAAATAATTATCAAAGCACAAGTCTAAAGCCATTAGAATTTTCCTATGTGAAATTTGGAACCATCTCCGAATCAACAAATGTTTGAGGATTTTAAGGCATGCTCAAACCTGTGTAGCAAGGTGGAGTCGATGCCTGATACCTATACATCCATGCATCACTGAACAACATATACAACAACCTATATATATTTACAAAAGGTAGCAAACAAGGAAGGAGGAGTGTGACATCGTATAGATATCCTGTAGGAGTGACTATAATTTCCTCCCCTCATCCTTCAAATGCGTGAAAGAAGAGTATACACCAAAACATGATGGGTTAGCAGGGTTAGCACAAATCATAATCATAAACAAATAAATGCAGTAATCAAAGAAATTGATCTTTAATGACAAGAAAGTAAACATGTACATTAAATGATAAAAATGTTATCCTTTAAACAATAGAAAGGTACTATTTGAAGATATATCTAGCTGATATTCATGATAGTCAAAACATAATAAATAGTATCATCAGGATAGGTATTACAAGAAGATAAATCATCATGTAGACAGACGATCATCAAAAATTACAATAAATGATTTGTACTATGTAATATTCAAAATATTAATCAACAAACATATTATCTAGCTCAATCTTATAGTATATCATCTTCTTACTCAAGGAGCCCTAAAATTATATATATACCATTGTCAAACTAGATCACAGAACATAACAATTAGAACCAAGCAACTTAAACAAACTACACAATTGTTAGCTAATTAACCCCAGAGTTCAGATTGCATTTCCTAGCTCTTCAAAATACTTTCCAGGGTTAGAGGGGCATTACACCCCCCCCCGCCTAGAACTTGACTTTCTCCTGGAAGTCGTCATTTTATTCATTGCTAACTCAAGCAATTTCCCTATCACAAGAGGACATAATTTATCTTATGGACTGATCATTGTAAATTTTCAAAAGAGGTTATAATATGTGAATAAATTCTCATAAGTGTTAAATACCAAGACATTTATAATCGAACATGGTTATTTTTACTCCATATTCATTTCTCTAAAACATGATCTAATAAAATCCTTCTTTTCCTTTACATTCATGGTCCAATTAAGAAAATGATTAATGTTTGAGGATTAAATTTAAGTTGATATCCCTAAATGACCCACAAGACTATTTATCCTTGAGATAAATTAATATTTCTATACAACCATTATTATCACAAGTTAACTTCTAGCTATCTTTTAAACAAGCTAAGAGGCATAGTACTTATGTACAGATTTATGGTTCATGGTTCTTAGAAGCTAAAATGAAAATTTTGTAGAACATTAGTAAAAATTTTACACTAAGAAACTAAAACATAATAGACATGTACTTTTGAAAATAATCTTTTGGAAAACATAATCCAACTTGTTATAGATAATTGCTTTCTACAAACATGGTCATTTGTCTTTCATAAATTATATATACATGCTTTAACAAGAAGAGTAACCTAGGACATCTTTTTGTAAGAGTTGTTTGTACAATATTCCTACTAAGGGAGAACAATTATACTATTACTTCTAATATCAAGATACCATACCAAGATTTTGTCCCCGCACATGACTTATTTTACTCAAGGTTTCAAATTGAATAAGAAGAGTTCATTCAAACTTGTTGTTTACCAAAATAAATTTTGTTAAGAAAAAGAGTATCCTACTTATTCCATCTAATCTTTCCATGGAAATTTAAATGTAATCATTTCTTCTAGTTGTCTCAAGTAGATCAAATTGAAACACCTTAAGTTACCACATAATCTCTTTGTGGCACACTAGAAAATCAGAATCCATCTTTTAATACATGTACCTAATATTATTTAATCAAATTGCATACATTTTCTTCGCTATTAGTAAGGTTTATTCTCTTACACACTATTCTAGTTAACCATTTGCAAGACATAGTTATTTCTATACAACTCAAGTGATAGTTACATTCTCCATTAAGCATCAACGCTTTTTCCATGATCTTTTTTCGATCTATTCCATGTTTTAATTAAAAGATGTATTTGAACAAATTCCTTTGTACTCTAAAAAATTTTGCACACACACTTCCTTATGAGTTACCTAGATTTGAACTTTCTCATGTATAAAACATTTCTTTTATTTAACAAGATGCAAGAAGAAATCCTTTTTAGGAGAATAATAACCCTTTTACAAGCTTACTCAAAATATACTGACTTAATAAACAATTTAGTATTTTCTAGATTTTAAGAGGGAAGAGAGAGAATATCATTAATCTATTTATTTTTGTAGTGATTCTTATTATCAAGTACCCACTTCAAAAGATAATAAGGATAACATTTTCTTTTAGTTGGATACAATTTCCCAAAGTCCTTTCCAATGCTAAAACAAGTTAAGTCATTACCACAAATAAGTTTCTTAGACTTCCTTCTACACCATGTTTTCTAAAGCATGTATTGTAAGATAAGGTATCCTAATCCTAGATTTTTTCCAAGAATAAGAATGCATACAACTACAAAGCATGATTAAGGTCATTATCTCTTTAGCCATATAAAGTGTACATTACCACAATCATAACTTGCCTCCCATTATAGGTGAAAACACTTATCCTTACAAAATCACATTAGCATTAATAATCAAAGAAATACAAATCATGGAATTAACTTAGGAAAGTAGAGTGTCCCGCATTTCAAGTTTAACTTAGCCCTATTTAGAAAAACATGAAAGGAACAAAAGATAGGGTTTAGTAGCCTTTGAGTTTCTTTAATAATAGAAAATGAAGCACAATTACCAGGAAGATCTCAAATCGAGTCATTTTGATTCAAAATACAAAACATAAGTATTTGACCAAGATAAGTCCATTTCTAAAGAATACATGCACTTTCCAAGAAAACATGAGATCAGAAGATTATAGCTTTCTTTCTTAGGTTTCAAGTTTTACTAATCACTTAGGAAACATCAAAGGCTCAACATAGAAAAGTATAGATTATACATGGGCCATCTACGAGTCCCAAAGTTTCCAATGTGGAAACCTAGGGCTCTCATACCAAATGTAGCACCCTGCCAGGGAACCCAGAAGGCTAAGACTAATATCCTGACTATTTTTTTTAAACTTTACTACTTAAATAGGTATATCACATTTTAAAATTAGAATAAAATCAGAGATGCCTCTAGGTTCCCTAACATTGTTACCAACGTTATTTTCACAATTTATCCAATGATTTTCTACTTGATTGGATACAAACTTGAATCCATCAATTTAGAGTTACATAAGTTACTTATGCCATAAGTATATAAGTTAAATGGTTTACTTTGATCCATTCATCTTATCCTATAATGACTATTATTTTCTATCGTCTTCACCATGAGTATTTTTCTATGTATCACATATAGGTGAATAGTTTACAACAACGTTTAAAATTTTAAATCACATCTTATGACCAAGAATTTGATTATCCACTTTTCCTAAAATTGCATATGTGAATATTTAACTTATTTCTTTATAGATTAACATTTGTAATAAGGAACTATTATTGCCTTAATTGAATTCCACACTTACTTAAGATCACGTCATGAACTTTCTACAGTATTCAAGCATATAAATCACATCATACAAGGAATTTATAGCATACATTATTTTAGATTGAATGCCAAATAGGACTTACAAGATATTTCCTTGGAAAATTGCATCTTTAAACACAACATTTTTAACCCTTTCCTTCCTCCTAGAGATACCCTTTTTTGTATCTTTACAAATTACATAAAGTCTCGAGTCTCCTTCAGGAGCTCACAAAATCAGTACATAAGATATCATTATTTTGGAAGCTACATAGAATCAGTAATACAACATTTTGAAATGAAAGATATAATGAAATGATCTTCAACAACTTTAGGTAGGAATTGAATGCATGTCATCCATGAGACCATGAACAATACCTCAATATATTGCCACCCAACCATGTGGATCCACAAAGGTCCACTCCCCCGTGCTAGGAGATAGAACGAAAGTCCACATAGAAAATATAGGGTTGTCTAAGGATGTGGGATATCCCTTCCCAATACAACAAAGAAATTGAAGCTTGAACAAGTTGTAAATATCAAAAGAACCAATATCACAACATGAATTTCAAAGTACAAATATTAAAGAACCAATATCACAACACAATTATCAAAGCATACGAGGAGAGTTCTCTAGAGTACGAGCTAGGTGAGTGTCATCACATAGTCCTTTATGTTGGGATCCTTCCTAGCAGTCGTGTCCTCTAGCGCCTTCATACGGCCTGCCCCAGTAGCTACAATGACCCCAGTACTCCAACAAGACCTATACGGACTATTAATCAGTATTTTATCTTATTAATAAATTTTATTAAACCATTACCCATTCCCAACCATTTTAATTAATGTTAGCTTTTCTTTACACATAACTCACCCAATGGTTATCCTAGTGACCTCCACGGCGTCGGGATCCTACAGTGAGCCACTCACCTAGTGTACCTAGAAACCCTACTCATACAAAATCTATCTAGGGTTTTGGGACTCTTCAACAAAACATCCCTCCATTGGGTTCTTGGGTGTTTTCCTATGATCCACATCATCAGGACAAACCCTGACCCTAAACATGTAGAAATGATAGAAAAGAAAGAAAGAATATCTCAAAAAATCATTTTGTAGATGTTACTCCACATATTTCCATAAAAAAAGAGCTCAACATAAAAAAATTCAAATTAAAAAAATCTAAAATGCAAGTTTAGATACCCTCTCAAGATTCCACATCTATAGGTTGATTTAAACACATCAAAAGGAATCCAAAAGCATCATATATAATTTCAACATAACATAAGCCAAAATAAACCCAAAAAAGGTTGGAAACATAAGGGATACTTTTTATGTGTGATTTTAGTGATTATCTCAGTGATATATGCATTACTGTTTCTAGACACATATGTATGACTGTCATAAAAATATAGTCTCAATGCAGGGATCATAACTTTTGTTTGCATAGTTGGATTTTCTAGAGTTTTGGATATGTTGGAGAAAACCAAATTTCACACATCCTCACCAAAGTGATTTGCAAATTATTAT